>PVIJ01007061.1:0-86140 GCA_004024925.1 Scalopus aquaticus | reverse complement strand
GGGGGGGTGGGGGGGGTGGGGGGGGCGGACCTCAGTGGATTGGGGTCACGGGCTGGACATCTCAGACCTCTAGAGGCTCTCAGCGCTGGTGATTTGAGGCACTTTCTTTTCTGGCTTTAGTCATTATTTCAAAAAACCACATCCTTGTCCGTTATTAAAGCCACCTTAAGATAATTCCTCCTCTTTTTGTTTATACTTTAAAAACCAGACTTTGTGGAAAGTGGTTCTCTGCAGGATGTCAGATTCCAGCAACAATATGCAGATTGTTTTGCCTCTTCCAGTTACCCACTGACAGTCTTTCAAGAGCACTCCCAGGACCTTATTTATGAATGTCTTTTCCCTTGTAGAACCTGTACTGGCTGTTTCCATAGAAATCCTTTGAAAGGGAAAATTGCTTTGGAGCCAGGTTTTGGGGGGAGAGGGCAGAGTAGATGCTATAAAAATCGTCTTTCACTTGTTGATGCTTTCCCCTCCCTCTTTGTTTTTCCACCAGAGCCAGGAGTTCAGGTTTTGTTCACTTTGACTTTCTTTTACAAAGTCACTTACCATCTGTAAATTCCTGTGTGTCTGGTAAAGTGAGGGTCTCAGTGCTAGGTCTCTAGGGTTTTGTCCACTTCTGAGATTCTCTCCTGAAGCCAGCCCCTCTCCAGTCTCCCTGCTCTCCTCAGACTACACCTTTATCCTCAGCTTCTTAGTTTGTCCAGTTCCCAGGGACTAGAATGGCCTCTTTTCTTCCTCTCCCCACTCCCTCCACCACTAAGGCTTCATTCTCTAGCTCAGAACCATATCACCTCTCATTTAAATGTCTACAATGACTCTTGACTGCTGGTCTCCTCTTTTAAGATACACAGGGGCGGGCCTCCCTGGCGGCACAACGGGTTGTCTCAGCACTATGAAGCTATTCGTAGCCACTGCAGCTCGAGTTCTATCTCTGGCCAGGGAGATGCCCACAGGGCACAGCAGACCTCTCCTGTCTCGCCCGCTGCTCCCCTCAGCAGTGTATTTAAGTAGATCCACCTGTTCTGCTCCCCACTCTATCTCTGGTGAACCCTCTCGCTGCCCCACGCCTCTGTACCTCTGGCCTCTGGCCTGTACGCCTCTGGCCTCTGGCCTGTATGCTTGTATGCATAATAAATAAGATAAATAAATAAATATGCTTGTATGCATAAAGAAATAAGATTTTTTTTAACAAAAAAAGATACACAGGGTCATCTCTTTCCATGCTCGCCTAGATAGTAACCACTAAGCACAGGTGGCGATGGAGCTCTTGAAATGAGGCGAGTCCATACCAAGGTGGACCAAGGGTCCATAAGTTTAAAATACACACCAGACTTTGGAGAGGAAGAGGGAGGAAAGAAAGGAATGCAAATTACCTCATTCATTCATATTTTGCTCACATGTTGAAATCGTATAATTTGGGGCATACTGGGTTCAATAAAATATATTGTTAAAATTGATGTCACCCATTTTTAGGCTTTTTTTTTTAATTTGGCATCTAGATAATTTTAAATTTTACATGTGACATTTTATATTTCTGTTGGCCAGCTCTGGCCTACTTTATCTCTGCCCCCTCATGTAGGGTGTTCCTGCATTTAGCTCTCCCTATTGTAAGTATCAGTTTGCTAATGGGCGACTTCCTAGAGCTCTTAGTGATGCTTCAATTTTACCTCATGTTGTATCGTGTATGTTGTATCAGTGAATCCAGGGCTGCTATTGCACATTTACAAATTCTGAGTGAAAGGACAAAACTAACATCTTGTTGGCCACCTCTTGTGTGCCAGGTACTATACGAAGTTCTCATTTCATTTTAGCACTCCCTTTTTAAGACCCGCCCTAGTGCTTCTGCATTTTCCATATGGCACCAGGGAGACTCACGGAGGTTGAGCCAGGCACATGGTGAGGAGCAGCTCCTGAGTTAGTGCCGCTGACCCGAGCCCTTGCTCTCAAGCCTTTTGTCAGAGCTGCCACTTCTCACTCCAGCTTCTTCTGCCTGTCTCTGGAGGCTCAGACCCCATCAATCTTCTTAATAAATCCCCACTGTCCATCAGTCGAAGTCCTGGTGCTTAATGATGCGATTCAAGACCTGTCCTACTAGCACGTGTCTGCATCACCTCGCCCCAGCAGACACCATCCCCATTATACCGACGCCAGAGTTGTGTGTGCTGGAACCTAGGCCCCCTCAATGAGATGAAAACCCCCATACAGAGGAGATGACCCTCTCTCAGCCCAGTGCAGACTCGCAGGCTGTTACTAGCATAAAAATCTTTAACAGGTTATTTCCAACTTCCTATTGCTAGGAGGAGAAACTTAACCTCAGAGAAAGAAGTATTTTTTCTCAAGTCACACAGCTGTTCAGCAGCAGAACATAAGTGTCTTATCATGGTTCTAGAGAACTTCCTACTTGCCAGGCTTCCTTGGAAATTCAGAGAGAAGACATTTTCTCCATCTAAGCAAGTCATCTCCTTAGCGACAGTACTTGACTCTTGACCGGAAAAAAACACGTATTTTCCCTCTTGATTATTGGAATTTACTGGGTTTGCTGTTTGATGGCAAATGAAAGCACCCAATTAGCTTATGTGCCAGGGACTTCTTGTCATCCTATCTGCAGTGCTAACAACTCGTAGACATTCAGGAACAATATCACAGGGCTGGGCGCTCTGGAGACAGCAGCTGAGCAGTCCTCGATTGCCAGGATCTTCAGAGAACAAGGCCATGTGTTCTGCCATATCTCTCCATGGCTTGGGGACAGAAGCCATATTTGTTTTTATCTCGTTTCTATTTTGGTTGCTCAGAACCTTGATTTCACTGAAACGTTGGCCATAAGATATCTTTTATGGCTACTCTGTCCCCCAGATGCCTCATAACCTTCCTGTTTCAGCTCCCTCACTAATTGGCAAATGGTTCTTATTTTCTTCCATTCAAATTCCCAAGCATGCTTGATCCACACAGCTTATCATTTGGTGCCAGGTGCAGAGGTTGACACAGTCCGTGATCAGTTTATATCTGGGTTATTGTTAGACTACACCTGGTTCAACCAGCTGTGACACAGGGTGACAGCAGAAGCTACAGATGCTGGAGATTGTGGACTGGATGTTCACTTGAACAGACCGGAATAGACAAGGATCAGAAGACAGAAGTGATGTGTTATAAATTCACCTGCAGGATGGTGGTCCCTGACCCCTCTGTGTTCCTACACATCATCCTGTTTGTACCGATCACATTGTATTATTATTCACCTGTGTAGACAACCGTCTCATCAATGTTGGAGTATGGTCTACTGATGCACGTGGCAGCTCAAGTCTCCTCAGGGCCCAGCCAAGTCCTGACACTATGGAAAGTAATGGCTAAATGAAGGAACAGCTGAATATAGGAAGCTGTACAGCCACTGATGCTCTGAGACAAAGGAAGATTTACATATAAGCCTTCGATACCACAAATGACGTTACATTATGCTGAGCATCTGTTTATCATTGCCATTTTGGGCCTAATTTTCCCTTAGGAATTTTAGCTCATACGAAATGAAAAAATGGAAAATATAGTCTATCTTTCCTCACATTCATGTAGAGTGTTTATTCATAGTGTGAGATGACACTGCTGACAGCGTTAGTTCCTGTATGTGTTGATATATTTTATTCATCTCAATGATTAACATTTAAAAATATTACAGTGAGAAAGAGACCACCTTTGAAATTGAGCCAAGCACACATTATAAGATCTTCATCGAATATCTTGTATTTAATCATCTTAGCATTTGAAGGCGATTGAATTATTTGAAAAAAATTAATAAATGACCACTATCTATCTGGGGTTTATAGACTTTTAGAGACTTATTGTGGATTCCTAGAATATCCCGTGGGCATGAAAACCTAGGCATATAAAGACCAATTGTCTATACTTGAAGTATCTCTCATAATGTCAGTGTCAAATACCATTTAGAACCTGAGATGGTCCTTGGACTCGTGGATCATGAAGATTCCTTGTATTAAGGATGAGAGCTTGAGAGTCAGGTGAAGCCAAAACATGGATTTTGCAGTCAAGTAAACCTGAATTTGAATTTCAGCTTTGGCAATGATTCGGGGAGTGGCCCATGAGTGATTTACCTGTCTACCGTGAGCCTCAGTTTCCTTGCAGATAAAATAGGGGTGATATTTATATACAGCTGTGATGAAAATGAGACAACATGGTATATACTAAGAGCTGAGTATACAGCCCAGTAATAGAAAAATCAAGTGCTTCGTCAAGAATTGTCCCTACCATTACTACGTAATTTTATGTAGCTCATAATTCATGGAACCAGGATTTGCACCCAGGTCTGTCCAACTCTAGACAGTAAGTGACCTTTTCACGTTCAAAGTGGACACTCCAATGATTCTGTTTCTCCAGATACTGAGAATCAGACTTCAACTGAAGCAGTTTTAAATCTCCACTCTTCCTTGGAAAATACCATGGTCACTGATAAGGCGCCTGACTTGCTGTATACTTTCACATTTGACTATGTTATCACATTCAGAGTGGAGTGACATCTACAACGCCCCTTTTGAAGTCTCTACTGTGTATTTTGCACCTGAGAAGTGATTATTACTCCAAGCTTAGGCTTTTGCTCCAAGTGTGGAAATCAGAAAAGAAGAATTGTGATTCAGTAGTTCTTGTAATACTTCCTCTCCCCATTCTCAGTGATTTCCACAGACATGGCATAATTCCTGTGATTTGATTTGAAACTAGAGACCAGCTTGGTGCTGAGTGATGAGATCTGAACGGGGAATAAAATATGCTTGAATTAATTTGCATAATAGAATCCGATTGGTTACAAAGCTGTGTTTGTTGAAGGGAGACCAGAGCCCCTGAGCTTACTCACGGACTCGCGGATATTGCACACACAGAATGGAGCTGTGAGTTTTGGGGTGGGCCTCGGTAATATTCTCTATGTAATGATAACCTGTCTTTAACTGTAAATTAGCTCCCCAGAAAAGAAAAGAACAGGTCAGCCTGTCGGATCCTTCCAGCTCCATGGGGAGGAGAAAGCTGAAAAACCAAAGCCGCTTGCTTTCTGCTAAGCGCTTTCATCTTTCTTTCTCCACCCGATAACAATTTCCAGCAGGAGTCCAAATATACTTAAACACCCGTATATGTCATTTTCTTTTACGGAGACAAAAGCGGGCACAGCGAGAGGGTTTTATGCTCACGGCGCAGTAGCTTATGACGGGCTATCTGCTCTCAAGATAGACGGGTGAGCCTTCCACTTAGAGCTGGTGGTTTTGCAAATCCATTTTCCTGTCATGTTATTACTCTGGTGACTTCCAACAACATTTATTTTTCCTTCCAAGCAATATGCTTCCATCATAAAATAAAGTCTTTCTATATGTTTTAGTAGGACCCCCAAGCTCAGGCATCTTTGTGCACTGCCAGACAGGGCTTTAATGGAAGGATTGTTCCAAAATGCCTTGGGGGTCTTTGTTAAAACCAATTAGAGAGGTGATATATTTCCCTAATTATTACCAACGTCAAGGTCTTCTTAGGAGGGCGGTCGCCTATTAATTTTCATGTGTGACTCCTGAAAACTCTCTACCACTGAATACATCAATCAAATGTCTACATTTAAGAAGCATTTTTAAATAAAAATATAAATGAATCTCCCTGAACACATAAATCTTTTTTAACCTATACATTTAGAAATTCTAGAACAGAGGGTTTCAAAATAAAAGCAGAGATTAATTCTCATGACATAGGCTGTGTAAGGACCTGGCCTGTACTGCCTTGGTGACGGATGGATGTGATCACCTCCTGTTTGTCTTCACTTTGGTCACTGCTGTAAAAGTCTTTCATTCCGGTTTGGCTTTAAGGTTTTTGTCACTCGGCCTCCCTGGTGGTGCAAGGGTTAGTCTCAATGCTATCAAGCTATTGCCAGCCACTGTGGCATGAGTTTGATCCCCAGCCAGGGAGCTGACCCACATGGCACAGCAGACCTCTCCTGCCTCGCCCACTGCTCCCCTCAGCAGTGTATTTCAGTAGATCCACCTGTTCCGCTCCCCACTCTGTGTCTGGTGAATCCTCTCACCACCCCACACCTCTGGCCTACACCCCAGTTCTTATATGCATAAATAAATAAAAATAAATCTTAAAAAAAAAAAGATTACAGGCGACAAAAAGCCAGGTCTTGGAACCAGCCATACAGGGTTTCTATCCCTTGATGGTTCTGTAACGATGAGCCCGTCACTTAATCTGGCTCTGCCTCAGACATCTCCCCTGTAAAGCAGGGTTAGCAGTAAGGCGGGTTTGTAGGGTTATTGCAAAAATTTGATAACCTATTCCCAGAAAGCACTTAGAAGAATCATAAGCAGACAATACCACTGGATAAATGTTCATCATTAGTGATATTTTACTCGGTGATATTACTAGTGTGAGCTGCTTTCTCAGGTTGGTCTACTTCCAGTGTCTTCTAGGTTACTGTTTTATCAGTGTCTGTATCATTTTCTTATGAACTCCAGACACAGCAGGTGGCAAAAGTTGACATTGTTCCCTGGTTAAGAGCGCAGACTTCAGAGTCAGAGGGCATAGGTTCAAATCCCAACTCTGCTTCTCGCCAGAAGCATAAATTCATAAAAGTTGCTTAATTTATCTGAGCTTTAGGTGCTATACAGCGATCATAGTCCTTATTCATCAGTTTGATATAGAAATTAATAGATGAGTTACTATTTGTAGTTTTAAAATGATGACTGGAAAGTTTTGTTAAATAAATTTTCATTCTGATAGTGAATAAATTAAAAAAATCATGTCTTAAAATTCATCTTCTACATATCTGAGATCAATCATTAAAATGACTGTATATCACACAGTCATTTAAGCACTTAAAATAATGAATCCCATGAATTATTTTTTAAAACTGTGTTGATTTTGCTATTTTTTTCCATATAAGAAAACAGATCATTTAATCTGTTTAACACAGAATGAAGTTCATTGTTTATTGGTCTTGTGGAAACTCTTAAATTCATTAGTATTAAACTAGAATTTGTTTATAAAGGAAAAAAAGCTGTCATCTACTTTCAACACGTTTAGTGTCAGAAATAATTGTGCTTTACAGCAAAATGGCAGGCAGAAGGAAGAGGTGCAGAAATATCAACTTTAATTAAACCCTTTCTTTCAAATACACATCACAGTTTATAAGCAAGAATAATTTCTCACTGTGTGAATGAACATTTAATACTTGGCATTCCGCAAAATGGGTAAGGATCTCGGTGCACCATATGCTCTCTCCTTCCTACTTCTTGAGCTTCTGTGGTGGCAATATCAAATTTGAACTTGACGTACATGGTTCAAATCATACATTCAACTTTGATTGACAACCTGATTTGAAGAGCTTAGTCTCCCAACATACAATCGTGAATAAATATAATCCTAACCATTTAGAGACTACCAATTTAGTAAGGAGACAGCATTTCAATGACAAGAAATGCCTCACAATCTCTCATCAGAAATCCAACCATGGATTTGGAATATGGAATATGGAAGCCACTTGTAGAGAAAGTCATCCAGTGGTTTTTATTTTACAGAGAATGAGCAGAATCACCCATAGAGAAACTAATGAGTTCCCAAGACAAGCTAATGGCAGATTCTCAATTCTATCTCCAGTTTCCAGACTTAAGTCCAGAAATCTTTCTATGCTTCATAATACCTCATTTTAGGATCTAGGTCCCTCTCTGTGCCTTTCCACATAGTCAATTTGGCTTGTAAGAAAAAGTGTTTGATATATTATTAATCTACTGGAGTCAGAGTTTGAATCTGTTAAATGATTACACTATTTTTTTTTTAAGATTTATTTTATTATTGCGTAGAAGCTGGAGTGCAGGCCAGAGGTGTGGGGAGGTGAGAGGGATCACCAGAGACAGAGTGGGGAGCAGAACAGGCAGATTCACTGCTGAGGGGAGTAGCGGGTGAGGCAGGAGAGGTCTGCTGTGCCATGTGGGAATCTCCCAGGCTGGGCATCGAACTCGCGCCACAGCCGCTGAAAGCTCCATAGTGCTACGCTTAACCAGCTGTGCCACCAGGGAGGCCCGACACTACTTTTTAAATCTTTCTTCCGCACAGTCTCTTCCTTATCCCAATGTGTCTGTCCAGAACAAATACTAAACTCCCTATTCCTTGAAAAGAGACTAATGTAATATATTATGAGGTGGTGTGGAGGGCGTTGATGGACACCTGTAATTAGCTGCATATCTGTGGCCTCCCTACATACCATTTAGTCATGTTACAGAGGAAGGAGAAAGTCTTGAGGTGGTGAAGTCAAAGACCCTCAGATAAATTAGAATTCTACCATTTCCCTTATTTTCTAGCCTGCTTAGGCCAGATGGCTATAGTACCACTATGTAACTCATCCCTCAGTTTCTCTCTAAAGAAAGCATCTTACCAGCCTCTTCTGGAAATCTCCATTTACATGGAAAGAGTACCCCCTTGGCTCTGTGAGACCTGCATCTTGGATTGTGGCACTCGAGGAAGAGACAAAGAGATCCAGTGTGTGCCAGATCCTCGCTGTGTTCAGTCCCATGTGTGCCTCGATTCTTGTCATTCCCACTGTTCGGATGAGACCATGCAGACTCAGAGTGCCTGACGGACATACCCAAGGTCATACCCAAGGTCATACCCAAGGTCATCCAGATTATAAGACAAAGAAGGAGAGTCCAACTGAAGTCTGTCTGATCTACAAATCTAGGGACATTCCACTATGGCAAGGTCCATAGTCTCTCCTTCCTATCCCCCTCTTCCCTCACTAACTCACCCACACCAGGTAAAAAGAAGTAGATGACAGTTTTAATTCCTCTAGTGCTCAGGAAGCTCACCGACTGCATTTAGACCCACGGGTGCTGAAATTCATTGTCACCTTGATACCATCCCCAACAGTTTTCTGAGATTCCTTCATGTTGGCGGTGGGGGCTGGAAGTGGGATTGCTGGGTTCTGGAAGCCAGAGTTCCACCTGGGGTTTGGATGGCACATGGGGAGGAGACAATGATTCTCCAGAAGAAAGCAGAGAGTGAAGAGAGGAAAACAAACAACAAAGTGTCTTAGAGGATAATTAAGTTTGATGCACTTAGTCTTCCTACTAAGTCTAGTGAAGATGCCCAGGGAACCCAAAGCAGAATTTCAAGGCTGGAGAGAAGAAGCAGAGTTCTCAAGAAAGGGTTTAGTGACTGCAGTCCAAGCCTACAAAGGGTGGGATAAGCAGCTTATCATTGGGGAATAGCTGAGCCATGGCTGGGTGCCAGGACCTCTAGACCAGTTGGTAGGACATATTGTTCTATCACACTATTCCTGGTTGGTGATGGCTTGTAAAGTATCCTTCGTAAGACCTTCAGGTTGAAGTCAGAGCTTTGGCTTCTTGGGTAGCTTTCTGAGCAGATGAACGAAATCAGCTCACTGAATTGACACTCTAGCCTTCACTGGGCCACCAAGGAGGATGTGATCCATTAAGTCATTCCCACAGGTTTTAGTCACCATCAGTGGTTTCTCAGCCTCTGCCCTGACCTCACTTTTCTCATAGGACCCATTGCCTGCCTCCCTCCTTCACTTTACGCCCCATTCATACTGGAAATCCTGGCACATGTCATGCTTGGGAGAAATTCTGGGCTTGGGACAGGCTATTCCTTCTGCACAATCATCCTGTCCTGCTCTCACTTTGGGGCTCAGCTGCTAGAAGTCTCCTCACTCCCTGTCATCTCCCTCCTCAGTCCCCATCAACTACATGTTCTGCTTCTGGGTTCTCAGAAGATCCTAAGTCACTGTTCCTATCATAGAAACATACCCCGGCACAATTATAACCAGCAATAATAACAGATACGTCTGGAGAGCTTACTGTGTACCTGACATTGTCCTGAGAGATTTAGGGACATTTAATCTTTGTGCAAGCCTTATAGTGAATATGGTTCTCATCCTCATTTCATAAATGAATGTGTTTACTTCTGCTCAATGAAGTCAAAATGCTTATCCGAAATCCGCAGGTGGTAAGTGGTAAAACTGATATTCAGCCCCAGGCAGCTGGATGTCCCGGCGCACACACTTGCCCCGGAGTAGACCTTGAGAGGTCTTTGTATTAGCTCACCCACCGAATGATAAGCTGCAAAAGATCAGGGACTATTTCTTACCTACTTCTGCCTCCTCAAAGTCCAGACCAGGTGCTCGCCTGGTCCAAAGTGGGCAATGTCTTGGGGAGGGCATTGACAAGAAGTGGGAAGTTACCGCAGCTAACCCGACCTTTCCTTCTACCCGCAGAAGTTGACCGGGAAAGTGGTCAGCCCTGACGTGATGCGCTCACCCAGCAGAGACATTCCACTCCAAGACAGGTCTGCCTGACGTCTGGGAGGCCACCACCGGCCGGGCCGCCACACGGTTGGTGGAGGAGTGACAGCCGCATTCTCCTGTGCCTACCACTTAACCAAAAATGAAGGAGAACTACTGTTTACAAGCCGCCCTGGTGTGCCTGGGCGTGCTGTGCCACAGCCAGGCCTTCACCACGGAGCGGCGGGGCCACCTGCGACCCTCATTCCATGGGCACCACGAGAAGGGCAAGGAAGGGCAGGTGCTGCAGCGCTCCAAGAGAGGCTGGGTCTGGAACCAGTTCTTCGTGATCGAGGAGTACACAGGGCCTGACCCTGTGCTGGTGGGCAGGGTAAGGCCGCTGCTACTCAGAGCTCACTCACCTCTCTCACTCTTCCCTCAGGAGAGTAAGGCCAGAGCAACCTAGGAGTGAAAAACACTACTGGTCTGACTGACCAATAAATCAGCAAAATCATCATTCCTACAACCTTCAGCCTTGCATGGTCATTGGCGGTGAAACAGTGGGTAAACAGTGCTAAGTGACATGAACAAGGAGATAGGTATTCACAGGCGGAAGAAGAGAAAGTTTACTACATGCAGGTACAGAGCTAGAGAAATGGTAGACTAGGTGAAAATAATCCCTGACCTCAAGCAAGCTAAAATACGCACACTGTGTTATATACCCTGAAACCAACATCATGTTTTATATTAATTATTACTCAATAAAACAAACAAAAAATATCCCCCCACACTAAAATAAAGAGTAGGATAATGGAAAAATTCAATTGAAGTGATTCTGAATTTACACAGTAAGGTTTGGAAGGGATGGGAGAAGGGCTCACGGAGAACATGGTAATCACTTATGACCTAACCTGACAGGAATAATCCACTAAAGAGAGAAAGGCACAGGAGTACACTCAAGGGGTGTGGATTTCTGAGCCTCAGAGATTCCCATGAAGCTGTCTCAGTTGCTCCTTTATTGTGAGACCTTTCCTCCGAATTTATGTAAGTGACATATATGGAGGAGGTTCGTATTAAGTGTCTCCATACCACTGTTCAGGGTGAAGGTGTATCTTTTTGAAGAGATGCACCAAAGGAGTTTCATTCACTTATATTCCAAATGGAAAGATTAGACCCAAAATAGAACTAGACTTGGGAAATGGGAACAGAGGGAAATAATTGGCACATAGAATTCCCTGCATGCAGGAGATGGGCTCAGTGCCCAGAGAGGAAGAAGAGACTTCAGCCATGGCAGGGGCTGTGTGGCTTGAACAATGTGGAGAGCCGTGCATGGATTGTTTGGAGAAAATAGAGCCTCTGCCTTGGGGACTGGCTCAGTGGGGAGCAGCATGCGTGCTAGAGAAAGGGGCTGCAGAAGACTGGAGAGCCATTACAGCATCCAGCATCGCTGTGGCAAGCAGTTGTCATGCCTACTAAAAGGGAACATTGGGAACAGGGGGGAAAGGAAGTGGTGAGCGATTTTTGTTTGTTTTTAAATCTATGTACATGAGAATGAGTCAGTTGTCAGGTCAGATGGGGAGAAAAGGAATAAAGAAGGATCCGATGGATCTTCCTTTTGAGATCATGCTGATGTGCAGCCCCCTGTAAGTAGGGTGCTAGAGTGCATGACTCGCTCCCTAATAACCTTTGATTTGATGACATTCAGGGTTGAGTGCTTTAAGATGCAAGAAAAAGTGGAATTTGGCAAAGCATGGACTTTCTGATTTCTTGTAGGAAACACAGCTTCTATCACGCTGTGCTCTGCAGAGGGGAAGCCATCAGTCTTGGAGTTAGAATTGGCTATGGAATGCCTTAGCACTGGCTCCCTCGATAGCAGTGAATGGCTTCCCAAACTGCTTTTTGGGTGGAAGCTAATAAATATTGCTGTCAGTCGTACAGATCATCTTTGCTGGAGAGGAAAAGAAAAAGAATCTATTTTTGTGTGTGTTTTTAGCTTTTGTTTGGTTTGGTTTTAAATAAGATAACGCTGGTCGACAAGACAACATGGCATGTGATTCGCAGGCCTCGGAGCACAGCTCCTCAGATGCACGTGCCCACACCCGCCTCCAAGGCACCCACAATCCTCCACGATCATCCACAGTGTTCCTTCCCCATTTTGTAAGAAAAGGAATTTATATACAACTTTCAAATATGAAAGCAAAGACAGGAGTGATGAACCATATTTTTTCTGTTGTTTGGCTGATCATGAAATAGTATCTATTTAATTTTCCAGAGACTAGCCAATTCCCATGTAATAGAGGAAGGTGGCTGAGACATTTGTTTTCTGGGCATTCCCATGAAAGCAAGAATCATCCTTGTTCCTCCAGTTTTTCACATGGGTGAGCCCTAACTTCTGCCAGGTCTGAGGCAGGGAAATAAGCAATGACAAACCTTTGTTGGGAAGAAGAGAGGAGAGCCAGGGAAAGGGAGTGGGGGCCTGTAGAGAAAGGAAACATGTAGGCTTGTTGGAAGTTAAGGACAGTTCATTTCAGAGGCCATCAAATGGCTTTATATTTTACTCACAAGCGACCCTCTTCACGAGAAACACATTCTTTCCCGACAGCACCCAACTTGTTATGAATAGCAAATTCAGAAGGAAAATACACTTTTTTGGCTTACTTTTCCTAAGAAACACCATGGGCTCAAAACATAGTGGCCTTTGTAATTTGTACCTACAAGTATCCCCATGCACTGAAATAGTTGGTGTTCCACTGAGGTATTTTTTGGGAAACTGAATCAACTTCAAAAACTTTTAGGTCCTCTCTAGTGGCACAAGGGATTAAGTCTCAGTATTATGAAGCTGTCTGCAGCCACTGCAGCACAAGTTCAATCCCCAACCAGGGAAATTTCCACATAGAGCAGCAGACCTCTCCTGTCTCACCCGCTGCTCCCCTCAGCAGTGTATTTCAGTCAGTCTGCCTGTTCTGCTCCCCACTCCGTCTCTGGTGAATCCTCTCACCCCCAACACCTCTGGCCTACTCCCCAGCTCTTGTATGCATAATAAATAAGTCTTTAAAAATATTTTAAAAGCAGTAAGTTCAGACTTGCTTTGTGATTCTGGGCAAGGCTTCCAGGCCCATTTCATAATCATAATGATAATTTAAATAGATTAATATTAATATTTAAGTGACATTAATAGTAATGTTAAATGATAGTAAGTATTATATGCTATTGGACTAAAGCTTTGTAGTTTATATCAGTTCTTCTTATTTAGTAGGTGGAACCAAGGACTTTTTATCCACTTGAGGACTCCTGAAGTCTATAAGGCCAAAGTAGTGAAAGTAATGCTTATCTTTTCACACAAAGGGCATAATGAAGGCACAGGAAGTCAGATTAAGATAAAAGCTGCAGAAACTGAGATTGGACAACAAAGGAGCCTGAGAAGGTTATTGCTGTCAGACAATGGATGTGGTCTTTGGGAGAGTCACACAGAGCAGAGTTGGGGCAGAAAGGATGGGCAGCTAGGGGAGCAGATGATTTCCTGGCCCTGCCGATTTCCTGGATACAGGAAAGTACCATCATTTTTCTGCATTTAGTCAAAGGAGGGAAAAAATAAAGAATACGTAAGATTCTTTCAATGGGCTAAGAAGCTGCCTAAGTATCAGCCCACCCAAATACCCCATGTTTTTGATAACCTAGAATGGGAACCCCTTCCAGGCCGGCCACAACCCCAGATCCTCATTCTCTGCACACCCAGGTCTCCTGAACAGGGCTGATCAATGAATCGTTCCTATTAACTAAGGCCTGAAAATAAGCCTAAGTCTTTCGGAAGGGGACTGCTAAAAGAAATGAAGATAGCATCCAAACAGTGAATGAGGCAGATCTCTCTGTACCCAACAGAAGTGCTCCCTGAATTTACTGTTTGAGAAAAACAAGGGGAAAAGTAATATGTACACTTTATTGTGTAAAAACAAGGTAGAGTTCTCACATATCCATTAAAGATATTCTCAGGTATGCAATGAATTTGTCTTAGAGAGTTCACAGAAACTGGTAATAATGGTTCTGTCTGCTCAGGAAGAACAGAAATCAGAACCAACAGGACCTACTGCATAAGTGCTTGGTTTTTATTTTAATATATGCAAATATTTCCTTCCAAATAACTAATAGCTATTTCTGTGTGCATGTGTTTTTGTATATGTGCATATATATATGAGAGAGGGCAACATGAATCAGGATTTTAAAAAATAGTGTTTGCAACCTGGCTTCACTGCTCCCCAGCTCTGTGACCTTGACCGAGGCAAATATCTCCTCTAAAATTCCCTTTCTTCATTTGTAAAATGGGAAGAGAAACTTTCCTCTCATAGTGGAACCCGAGCCTCGAGTTCTAGCAAACAGCATGTCAGAGTTTCATTCTCCCCATTGCTTCCCTCCTGGAATGACAAATCTCCATTTCTCTTTTCCTAGCTTCATTCCGATATTGACTCTGGTGATGGGAACATTAAATACATTCTCTCAGGTGAAGGGGCCGGAACCATTTTTGTGATTGATGACAAATCAGGGAACATTCATGCCACCAAGACACTGGACCGAGAGGAGAGAGCCCAGTACACGCTGATGGCTCAGGCCGTGGACAGGGACACCAACCGGCCACTGGAGCCGCCGTCGGAATTCATTGTCAAGGTCCAGGATATTAACGACAACCCCCCCGAGTTCCTGCACGAGACCTATCACGCCAACGTGCCAGAGAGGTCCAACGTGGGTGCGTACGGCGGAGGAGACCCCTCTGCCTGCAAGTGTCTGCGGGTGGGTGGGCCTGTCCCCATTCTCCCAAATGAGGGAGTAGTGGGTACGTTGTATCTCCTGTGGCAAAGTAACACACGGAAACATGTCCTTCTTGTAGCTGAAGTTTCAAATATTTAAAATGGACTTGAGGTGGTAAAATCTCACTTAGCAAACTCAAGGTGTGGAGGAGTGGGGAGAACATGATCGAATGCAGGGAATCCTGCTTCTCACACTCATTGGCAGTGTGTGACTTGGCACCAGGTATGCCTGTTCTCCTAGACTTAGTTTCCTCCTCTGCTAAATGGAAAGAGCCACTTCTGTCTTACAGGATTAAAGGTGACAGGTGTTCAGTTACTTGAGCACGTTGGTGTTCAACAGGTAGCAGTAGTGGCATTATGTGCTGCGTGAGGGGACCGTGCTAATGAACGATTTACATGCACTATTGCATTTACGTTTTGCAGTGATTCATCTTTGCGATGAGGTCCAGCCTATTGGACATATTTTGCAGATGAGAAACCCAAGCCAGAAACAGGCTAACTGATTTATTTATTTATTTATTTAGCTATTAAGTGGTTCCATAATGCACACTTACACATGGCACTAAGTCACCACCCACCAGGATAATTCAGAAGTAGGTTTGTCTTTTCATCCTGCTCAAAGACACATTGCTTTGTGGAAGGGTGGTGCTCTGAAGATTTCCTCAGTTGGCCACCTTCTCCTGGTACTAACTTTTGTTTGCCTTTTTATAAAGAATACTTGTGGTTATAGTCTTTCGAGAAACATGCTTCATATTAAGACAGGTTTGTCTTTCAGACAGTGAGCAGGGCTGTTCTGCTCTGGGAGAGAGTCTGGTTATATCAACTAGAGATTTAGAGCTCAAATGAATTTAAGCATCATCATGGCCAAATCATTCATTTCACAAATGAGAAAACCAAGCACCGAGAATAGAAATTAACTTGTTCAAGAGAGTTAGATGTAGCAGTGACCCTAAAACCCTAAGATCTTTATGAAAGCCAGGCTGAGACTTTTCTCAGCTCCTTCTCTTCCCCTTTCCTTGCCCAGTCTCTTGGAATTTGGCTGGGAATTTTAATAAGAAACAGACATCAAATAATTCCATAAATAGAGGACAGTGACGTCACGAACTGAGCCAGGGGGAGAAAGACCAGGCACCAAAAAGGATGCTTTAGGGAAATTTCCATCATTCCTTACTTGGGCAGCTCCTTGATGTTTGGGTAACACCCAGACTTTCTATCATGGCCGGTAGACTCTCTTGTCAGACGGTACTGGGTTGGAATCACGGCCGAGACCTTAAAGGCTGAGGAGTTCAGACAACATCTTACCTCCTTCTGAATTTTCTATGATAAGGTTCAAATAAAACAGATGTAAAATATAAGGAATTATAATGGACTTAATAGCGTTCTTGTGGCAACTTAAGCAAAATAATAGCAATAATAATAATATTAATAATTTCCTTAGCTATCCCACAATGGTAGAGGAGAACATATACTCTTTCTAAATTTATGACCTAGAATAGTGCCTGGTTGTGTGGGAAGAGTTCAAAAAAGTTGTTGATGCAAAATGCGTTACAGAGGAGTAATTAGAAAAAAGCGAGATTTACTCTCCCACTACGTGAAAAATCACTGACAACCTATAAAGGAAAGGGCTTTCAGAGGTTCCCTTGCCTCCCACGCTGAACTTTGCCCCCTCTGCTGAAAATATCACAGAAACAATTTGGGTTTGATGATTTGTTGGAGGGGTTGGACTCCTGACTCTGGCAGTAACCCACTTTGCTAAATGGATTCCAGAACGTCATACCTCGCACACACTGTCTCACAAGTACAGTGGGTGTATAACGATGTCTCACAGGGGGACAGTGGCAGAATCTATGGGATGCTCCCCAAGCGATGCCTGAGACTCTTCCCCTATTCTGGGGCTCAGAAACTTGTGACCAGTAAGGAACAGAGATTGTGCTAAGAAAAATGGAGCCCATCCTCCTTCAATGCTGGCGTTTTCTTTTATTCTGACCCACCAATGCGTGCCTTGGAGCACACCAGATGTCTACTGGTGGATTCTCTTATTTGACTATCAGGCCTGTTAGAGGTGGGAAGATGCAATTTTCATGTCAGTAGGGAACGGCATTCTGCACAATATTTATAACCGTAAATTAATTAAAATGTAGTATTAGCAGCCATTTTATTACAAGCAAAGCAACAATAAAATGATATATTTATTGCTCTGCTACAGATGGAAGACAGCGCTCTGTCCTTTCATGAAAAGCAATTCATCATTAATTATCCTTTATTTTACTCTTTGGGAAGGTTTTTATTTAATTATTTGAAATATTAAACATTTCAATTGCATGGGTCTTATAATCTTGTTGCAGTGATGTTCATATTGTTATTTTAACCACCAAGCATAGTGGGATGTATCACAGATAAGGACAGTCCATTTTTAAACTATGAGATTAAAAAAAAAAGGAGGATTATTTTATATCTCAACCACAGGAAAAAGTACATATTAAAATATTGTGGAGTTGCCAGCTTTTAATTCTGCACTGAAACTTCGTAAACTAGAATATGATTTGTAAGGCTGATGGAGTGTTATTGATGGATGTATTTCAATTTTAAGGAACGTCAGTAATCCAGGTGACGGCTTCAGATGCAGATGACCCCACCTATGGAAACAGCGCCAAGCTAGTGTACAGCATCCTGGAAGGACAGCCCTACTTTTCAGTGGAAGCACAGACAGGTACTGTGGGATGACCTTCCAATCTGGGACACCTTGTAAACTGAGAGCCAGATCTGCTGCCTAAACCTATTTGATGCTCCAGAAGGGCACCTTGGCAGGGTTATTGCCAGGACTGGACACTATGCATGTGCCTGGCAGGTAGTGACAGTCAAATGAATGGAATGAAGGTTTTAAGGAGAAAGAGCCAATGGCAAATAATGCTTATTGTAGACATCACATATTGTGATTGTTTCTGCCTGGGTTTCGCATGTCACAATAGCAAATAGGATCTTAAAACTTTTATCTTAAAGTATGTCTTTAAATTCAACTGTGGGTTCAAATTAAGAGGTCATAGAGCTTGAAGGCTGATATTAAAAGCAGCATTTCTCAAAGCCTTGCAGCGCACTGGGCACGTGGTGGGAGCAGGTGTGCATGTTCGGGGGTGTTTAGGAGACAGCACGTTCCCAGGCTCTTTCCTGAGCTCATGCATTCCCGGTGGGGATTCACATCCACACAGAAAGCTCTACACATGTCTACAGAAACAAGCAGCAAACTGGAGTGTGAACAGATGCAACAACCAATCCAAACCCAGATTTCATTTATCCCACTGCATTTATCCCAAATATGATTTACTGAAATCCTATAAAACTGCTATTCCATACCATCTTATCCCAAAACTTCTTTTTTTCTACAATTTCTCCCACATATCTCAAAGAGGTTTGCAAATAATCCCTAACACTGTACTAGTTAAATTTTATCAAATTTTAGATAAATCTGCCAATCAGATTCTGATCATTGACTTGATGTGGATAATTTCTAGTTACCTATATTATCTTTTATTTGTATCTGTTTTGCTTCAGAATACAACTTATGGATCTGCTTGCTCTGATTTCATCAGAGGCATTTGCCATTTAGCTTTATCCAGATTAACCAAAGATAAATGTGGAATTTTATCTCAATTTTTGAGATGTTAAGAACTGGTGAATTGCAACCTTCTATCTCAGAGACTCAGATTTAGGAATTACCGATTTGAATTCACAAAAGTCTTTAAAAGACAAAGAAAATGAGACCCACGATAATTCAAGGATGTTAGTGAGAAACACGCAAACATGGAGGGAAAGAGGAGGGCAAAAGCTTAAGGCTCTCACTGTCGTTCTTTATGTTTCCAATATAAATGTTACCATATCTGCAGAGAGCAAAAGCTTGTGGATATTTCCAAGAATTTTTTTTAAGATTTATTTATTTTTGTGTAGAAGAACTGGGGTGCAGGCCAGAGGTGTGAGGGGTGAGAGGATTCACCAGAGACAGTAGGGAACAGAACAGGCAGATCTACTGAAACACTGCTGAGGGGAGCAGCAGGTGAGGCAGGAGAGGTCTGCTGCACCATGTGGGAAGCTCCCTGGCCGTGGATTAAACTCAGGTTCTTAAGGTTGGCTCTCGGGGTGGTAGCACTGAGTCTTAACCCATAGGCCACTAGGGAGGCCTTTTTAAATGAACATGGTGTTCATAAAAAGTACATGCTAATATTCAGGGATCATGTAGAGTTCAGTCATAAATTTAACATTGTTATGTGATAAGGGACAGTATTTACATAAACAATGGGTATATTGTTAACCCATTTGGTTTACTCTTTTAGAATTTAGAATATTAATACTTCAATGTAGTGTGTGAGATACATGCTGCCTACTACTTTTAACTTAATGTTGACCATAGGAATGTTTCTAAGAATCCCAAGCAGATACTGACTTTCGAAAGACTCTGCTGACAGTCCAAAAGCACGGGTTTAGTCATGGTCATCCATGCAGTGCGCCTTCAAATATAAAGTCTTTACATCTTTAAGGTTTACATCTGAGGATAATGAGGTTATTTGAATTTTCAGTGCAATATTTAATGCAGATACGATTTGAGCTCAGTACTTGTGATTTGCTGGAAAACACATCCATATGATGGATGCTCCAGGTATGGCTGCTTTTGATTTTAATTACGGTTAAGTGACCCTTTCGTGAAGGCAGGTGCTATCTTACTCATCTTTGCTTTTGTGTGTCTCAGAACTTTTTTTGTTATAAATGAATATGTGTGATTTTCCTCTTCACCTGTGCAGGTATCATCAGAACAGCCCTTCCCAACATGGACAGGGAAGCCAAGGAAGAGTACCACGTGGTGATCCAGGCCAAGGACATGGGCGGGCACATGGGTGGTCTCTCAGGGACAACCAAAGTGACGATCACACTGACTGATGTCAATGACAATCCACCAAAGTTTCCGCAGAGTAAGTAGGGGGCCTTGGCTTTCACATTTCACTGGTGCTGTACCCAGCTCTTTCTTCTCTGACCCATTCTTGCTTTACCCAACTTTCAAGAAGAAATGTAGAAAAGTGGAAGTTTCTATATCCATTTGCAAAGCATGAGACCCAAACCAAGATAACAACAAAAAAATGAAGGCGAAGTAGAGGTAGTAGGAGAAAGGAGATGTACAAAGTTCTAGGATGCTGGAACCAGAACATCCATTTTGCTAGGTATTTTGCTAGACCTTAGTGATGCTGTCTAGTAGTTAACTAGCATTTCTCTGTTTCAGTATTCTCATTTCTAGCTGGATAGGGACTGGAGGATCCACTTCCAAAATGCATCGAATACCAGTATGTTTATGTAAGTGTCGGTACAGACACAGGCAGTGATGCCAGTGCTACTGGTACGCAGTTCATTCATCATGAAAGTGTCTTCTTCATTAGGTTTGGGGAGTAGCTGGTAGAGCTTGTGAGTTTGTTGCCAGAGAGATATAAGTTTTTGCAAATGAGGTAATAAAGAAGCAAACAAGTATGGCCTCAGAAAGGTATTCTGGTCACGTAAAGGAATCCAAAGGCAGCAAGCAATGCAAGGAGAAGTTGAGCTAGAGGACTGCAAGGCAACACACAGTTTTCACAGAGCCCCCCAAAGGAGAGAAAGAAAAACTGCTTTACCTAGTGAGGCACATGGTTCAGTATCCCCAATAAGCTTAAGACTCATATAGCACTCTAAAAAACTGCATGCTTCATTATCCACACTGTAAAATGTTCTGCTGTGCCAGAAGGAAAAGGCCAAGCAGAATTACTAGCAGGCAGCCATTAATGCCCTTGCTCACACCCAATCCTATAGTGCAGTTACACTGCCACTGTGCAGGTGCCACTTTCATAGCCATGAACTCGAATGACATTTAGAGAAAACCATCTCATAGCAGCTTTATCTAAAACTCCATTTAAACTGATAATTATCTAGGGGTGTGATTCCCTCCTCCCAACTGTCCTTCAGTATGGATGACATGGTGTAATTAAATTGACCATGGGTCCAAGCTGAAAGTATTGAAAGCCAAATAATATAGATAAACAAAGACTGAACACTGAAACCGATAAAATCTGCATCAGGGCAAACAAAATGAGATGAAGTAGCTTGCCCGAGACGACTCAGCCTGGGAGGCAAGGACTCCACCCTTTGTGTGTCTACATTGTTTCACACAGAATATTCTTAAAATGTGAACATGCTAATAAGATCATATTCAATCTCACTTTCCTACTGAAACCCTTCTAGACATCCCATTAAATCTTCTCTTCTTCACCCGGTTGGACCCCACTCTGTCTACCTGTCCTTACGCAGAGCAGAAGGCTGTCTTTCTGGCTTCTCTTCCTGCCCTGCTATTCTGTACGTTTTCAGTGTGTTCCCATCTCAGGGCTTTGGGCCTTTGCTGTTGCCTTTGTCTGTGATTTTTATCCACGGATACTCAGATGATCACCTGCTCAGTTCCCTCAGGGGAGCTCAGATGCCTTCTTTAGAAGGTTTTCGTCTCTGACACCTATTCAAAACCAGTCTCTCTCTCTCTCTCCTTTTCACCCAAATAGTTAATACAAGCATGAACATCCACATGCACTCACACTCCTACACTTGCCAAACATACTTCTCACACATTCCTGAACACACTTATGCACACACATTCGTACCACACAACAACACACTCTCAGACACCCATTCCAACACAGAACATCACACATACACACACACACATGCACACACACTTGCTATGTCCTCACCCTCTACTCCTTACCCTAATGTATTTTTCTTCTTTATGGCAGTGACATCAGAGTATGTATACGTTTTGGGTCTTTTTCTCTAGTGTTCCTCATTAAGAGAGGAATCTAGATGGTTTCATTTATAGTTGAGTCTCCAGGGGCTAGGACAGGGCTTGGTTTATATTAAGCTCCCCATAAATATAAAATAAATATGTATGAAAGAGCCACACTGAGGGAAACCTTTTAGATAAGGCTGTGCTTGTTTGATTGGTAAAGCAGTAAAGTAAGAAGAAAGTCAAATATAGCGTTAAAAAGGTCCTTGAAGGATAAAACTTGTGTTTAATTTTAAAATAGATATGGAGCTGTGGAACGCTCTAAAACAGAGAAGGCTTTTATTCTGGGCACTGGCAGTGCCATGTGTGAACCTTAGAATTAACTTGTGGGCCATCCCAAAGACCTGAAGGAAATATTGGCTAATCTAGGCTGTTAATATTGGCTATTTGAATGTCCTCTATCATTTCCTGATGGAAAACATAACTGAATACCACTTTCCTTTGTAACATGTAGGAGGTGGCCCCACCATGTCATCCTGGACCCCAAAATCTTTTCATCATCTTTTGGATAATGCATTTCTTTGACAATTAGGCCACGTGGGGTCTTCTTCCCATCCGTTTGCTTATTTCATTTTTCAATCGATAGAAAGTTCAATTTCAAACCCTTTGAGAAATTTATCAGGATTCAATGAAATCTCAAGTCATACAGCTGCCAAATAGAAGGGAAAATAAAAATAGATGTCTTCTTCTTCCAGGCGTATACCAGATGTCTGTGTCAGAAGCAGCAGTCCCTGGGGAGGAAGTAGGAAGAGTGAAGGCTAAAGACCCAGACATTGGAGAAAATGGTTTAGTCACGTACAATATTGTTGATGGAGATGGTATGGAACTGTTTGAAATCACAACGGACTATGAAACACAGGAAGGCGTGGTGAAGCTGAAAAAGGTGAGTTAGGGTGAGGAATCAGAAGTGTCAGTGCTGCAGCCACTCTCCCGAGGCAGCGTTGCAGGAAACAGGGAGCTGAAGGTTAAGAAATAAGAATATGGGTCCCTGGGGATTGACCTGGCTTTGCAGTTGAACTCAGCTCTGGAGAGATAACAGAACTTTTGTCTAGAGGGAGCTGGCAAAAGGGGCAGAGGACGCCTACCTGAGATTGCCAGTGAGCTTTTTTTTTTTAAGATTTATTTATTTTTGCATATAAGCTGGGGTGCAGACCAGAGGTGTGGGGCAGTAAGAGGGTTCATCAGAGACAGAGTGGAGAGCAGAACAGGCCGATCGACTGAAATACACTGCTGAGCTGAGCAACAGGTGAGACAGGAGGGGTCTGCTGTGCCATGCAGGAATCTCCCCGGCTGGCCATTGAATACGCACTGCAGCCGCCAGCAGCTCCATAGTGCTGCACTTAACCCGTTGCGCCACCAGGGAGGCCCTGCCAGTGAGTTCTTGTGTGATTTGAGATTATCTACTCATAGAAGGAAAGACAGGAAGCTAAATCTAGATTTGGAAAAAGCAGCCCCAAGCATACATGGAATTCATCATTAGCACTGCCAAGCTCAATCTGTTAATCTAGGCTGTTCAGGATGTTTCCTGCTTCAAACATCCAAAATCCACAACATTGTTGGACCCGCCGTGAAACTTGAATCAATCTGTGCTTAATTTGCTCTCAAAATGGAATCTGAGAAACAGTAATATTGTACCTTTCCCATAGCTATACTGCTGCTAAAAATAAAAAAAAAGTCCCCTTAGAATTAATACACTACAGATACTTTATTGTTTGTTCCTGTTTTGTTCTTAAAAATCTAACATTTACTCAGTACTAAGTTATTGGTGAGACAAAACCTGAGCTTTTTACAAATACTCATTTATTTCCCCCCAAAAATCATATAAAGTAGATAGCAGTATCCTAACAGCAGTGGTACCTTAACTGATGAGGCGAACGGAGCACAGAGAGAGAAAATACTTTGACTCAGACATAGCCTGAGAGCGAACATGAATTCAAACCCAGGCAGCTCAGGAATAGTTTTCCTCTCAAGACATCGTAGAATCTGATGAGCCTGAAAGGGTTTATAAAGGACAGGCAGAGAGGATTCACTCTCAAGTGAAGAAACAGTTACAGTATATTCTGAAACTATTTCCTACCCTCAAGACTTACCACTTGAGAAATCAACACCTCTCCACCATCAAAGTGTATGGAGCATGAAATCTGAATTGGATGATGGGATTACCTTGGTTTTAATCAAGCATTCATTTTCAACTTGGTTTTGTAGCATGAATATTAAGTTCCTTGGTCTGATGGAAAAGATTGAGCTGCAACCCTGATAAAAAATTAATGTGAAAAATCAATAAAGAGGCCAGTAGGTGGAGAGGAGACAAGGATGGGTTGGGGGGAAGATTCCTGGGAGGAATTTTTCAGTAAGAGGAGCAGGGAGAGAAGTACTCTGGAAGCTGATTTAATTTTGCCACATTTGAAAGCAGTGGGTTTAGGAGAAATACGATGGGACACAGGACAGAGAAAAGGTGGGGTGGCTCTCTCTTAAAAGGATCTTCCAGTTGGGGTGAACTTTGGATATTTGGAGAAGTCAACATTAGTGTTGATGAATGGTGTGGCCAGAGAGGTGTATTCGGCCACCAGGGGCTGGAGTAATCATTTCCTCTGGTTTTTCCTCTAGAAAAGTAGCTGTGTGAATTCCGTGTGGCATAGAACTGTCAACTTAGCTCATTAATTAATATTACTATCCCTCTTGCTTGACACTGACATATGAGCGTTGACATCAGCAATTCCTGCCTCCCATCATTTGCTGTTCAAGTAATTGGGTAGTTGGTTATGCTAAGGTTGTCACCTGTTTTCAGGGCATAAACACACACAGTGTCTCTAAAATCCTGAAATATTTAAATCACCGCGTGGAGCTCACACATCGCAAATGAGCTCTCTGCATATGATTAATTTGCACATTTTCTCCCAATTCAATGTGTTTATTCCAAGCAAAGGAATAATCTTCTATAAAGCAGTGACATTTAGGTTTAAAACAGAGTTAGATGTCATTTCATTTGTCTAAGAACATTTGCTTAAACTTGTAGTACAAAGTTCCAAATGTCCACCAGGAAAAAGATTTTGAAAGGTGAATATAACAGAATAAAGTGATGGGATCTTATGGAAGTCTTTTTTTTTTTTCCCCACTGGTTTAGTCATTCAATGATAGAAAAGGATATGGAGAGAAAATGTCAATATTTTTGTCTCAAAAATATTCTTTGAGTATTTTCAACTCATTTTGTAATTCACGAGTCATTTTTCCCATCAAATGTAACTGAGGTCTTACTTTTTATCAAGCCTGCCCTTTGTGAGAGGCTAACATCTCTAGATGAAGAGACAGAGGTCTGATGTTGGGGAGATAACAATTTAACAAGACAGTCAAGTGAAAAGACAAAGTAAAGCGGGTTTCCTCAGCCTCAGCACTATTCACATTTCAGGGAAGATCATTCCTTGCTGTCGGGGGCTGTTCTGTGCACTCTATGCCTTGTAGGTTTAGCAACATACTGGTCTAGCCTCACCTGACACCAGTAGGCACACACCCCACCCACCCACGAGTCCTGATGATGATGATGATAATAATAATAATAATAATAATAATAATAATAATAATAAAAGAATGACTGGGGCCTCCCTGGTGGCACAGGGGTTAAAGTCTCAGTGCTATCAAGCTATCCCCAGCCACTGCAACACAAATTCAATCCACTACCAAGGAGCCGACTCACGTGGTGCAGCAGACCTCGCCTGTCTTGCCCGCTGCTCCCCTCAGCAGTGTATTTCAGCCAGTCTGCCTGTTCTGCTTCCCACTCTGTCTCTGGTGAATCCTCTCACTCCCCCCCACCTCTGGCCTACACCCCAGTTCTTGTATGCATAAATAAATAAAAAAAATCTTTTAAAAAATGATTTCTAGACATTGTCTAATATGCTCAGGATGAGGTAGACCAAAATGACTCCCTACTTGAGAACCAACTGTTATAAAGTGTGATAAAATCTAAAAATGTGGGTCATGAGTGACTTGTTTTAGGGGAGATTATTGAACTGACCCTTGATAAATGCACAGGAATTTGCCAGGTAGATGAGGAAAGGATGGGCAGGAGAAAGCACTCCTGAAGAGCTGGGATGGATGGCCACATTTAAGAAACTTAAATTCACTTGTGAGGGTTTTCAGGGGTATGTAGTGGGACCATTTGAAAAACTGTTAATGGAATTCAAGGGAGAAGTTAAAAAGAACTGAAGGAGGCAGAAGGGGTGAATGTGAAGAATTCACAGGTGGTTAGGAGGTAGTCATTCTTTTACTGAATAGCTTAGGAAATAGTAAATATTTCTTGAGTTCTGAGGCTGTCAGACGTGGTGCCAGTATGTTAATGCTTTAGAGAGAGCGAGCCTGCCCTCAAGATATTTAGACAGTGTCTGTGGTTAGTGGAAGCAAAATGAAGTTGAGACTGTAGGTGGTTTGGTAGATGTGGGGAGGAAAATCCAGTCTGTTCCCCTTGACCAAGTGGGGCTCCCATTTAACATGAGGGATGCTGGCACAGTCTCAGAGTTGTCTGTTTCCAACCAAATGAATTTCTTGTAAAGCTGTGTGAGAGCAGCATTAGAACACACTTCACATATTCACTCTCTTAGTAAAACTACTTTTATGTTTGCTTATTTCTTTATATTGTTCACATGAGTGTGGATGGGGGTGTAGAACAGCTAACACAGTTGCAGTCACAGGGCGATCTGTTAACTTAATGTCACAACATAAACATTTTACATGCTGTTATATAATATCCATAATCATTTTTAATGACTACATAACACCCCATCCTATTGATGGAGTGTTATTTCCTTAATAAAATCTCACAGTTGGATTTGGTATTTGGGGTGTGTGCTCCTCCTGATTTAGATATAACCCTCTTTTATATCTAACAAACATCATGCATTTTGGACATTGTTTTGGCTTCCTGTTGAATGAATCCCTCAGGGAGAATTTTCAGAGGTGGGATTAGTAAACCAGGGGGTATTAAGATTTTTTACAGCTTATGTAGTGTGTTGCCTCATTTAGCTTTATTTCAACTGCTCATAGCATGTATATAAATGTTTTCCTGGGAAACTACCTTAAATCTTTTTTTTTTTTTTTGAAGGAGGTAGGAAGTAAATTGTAGGTAATGCTTAAATGCCAGCCACCCAGCAGCTCTGCTCCCCATTCGGTCAGAATGATTGCAGCGCATGATCACCTGCTACAGTGATTCCTGGGCATGAGAGTGGCAAAGAGCATCAAAGATCAATAAGAGGAGTAGAGTCCTCAGGCTTCTTCCCACTTGCCAGGGCAGGGAGCTGGAGCGCTGCAGAAGGGCAGCTAAGGGACCACACAGATTAGTTTCGGGGAGTTGGGGAGAACTTAGTAAGGCAATAACTCTTGGGCTGACTGCCAATAAAATATCACCAAGTTAGGTAAGAATATTCCAGATCAACATCTGCAAAGATCTGGAAATTTCTGCTTGAAAGTCTCAAACAATAGTATGACCATGTTAGCCTTAGTACCAACAGGGCATTCTGGTGGGACGTGGCTCTGGGTCCTTTGGCATCTGGCTAAGCCAACTTCAGGAGGTTCTGCTCTAGGAGCATTAACAAGTAAATGAGATCAGAAAATATCTACCTACCTGGTTGCCGGACTATCATATTCCAGTTTTTTTTTTTTTTTATTTTGTGTAGTATTTGTAGAGTTTGGAAAAATTACAGCAATCTCATACCTCCAGCCAGTAATATCATTCCTTCCTGGTGCTCAGAACCCAGTCAAGGACAAAGGAGCTGCTGAATCCTACAATGATGGAACTACTGGGGTCAGGTTCCAGTTCAAGAAAAGGGAGTGTTCCCTGACTCTGGATAGATGTGAGTGGGAAGTTGATGGAAAGTGTCAAGAATATTGAAGGTGTTTAACTTTCCTGAAATGGAAATCACCCTTAGTTTGGAGTTTTCTATGATTATGTTTGGACTAAGCCTGTATTTTTATGTCCATTCAAGCTAAGTGTTTGCCAGACAAATGCCAAGTGTCCAACAGACACATGCTTGCCTTAAAGACCCAATTCCTTGCACACTTTTGGTAGTTCAGCATCATCTAGAGTACTAATTAGAAAATTCCGCTTCCGGGCCTCCCCGGTGGCGCAGTGGTTGGGTGCTGCGCTGTGGAGCTGTTGGCCGCGGGCGATGCCGGTTCGACGCCCAGCCGGGGAGAATCCCACATGGTGCGGCAGACCTCTCCTGCCTCCTGCTGCTCTCCTCAGCAGTGTATCTCTGATCTGCCTGTTCTGCTCCCCACTCTGTCTCTGGTGAACCCTCTCGCTGCCCCGCGCCTCTGGCCTGTACCCCAGCTTGTATACATAAATAAATAAATAATTCTTAAAGAAAAAAAAAAGAAAATTCCGCTTCCTCCTCTCAAGGACTTGTTTCTTTGCTGTAATGCTGACCGATCACCACACCGCCTCTCATTAAGAACTGGGAATGTACGGAATTAGTTTCCCTATAGCTGCAACCATTCGAATGCTACTGTTCCATTTTGTCCTATCTGTGTAAAACCTATAGCTTATAATTGTTTTTCTTTAAGTGGGCTTTTCTTTTTTTACACCATACATTCTTCTTACAAGGAAGCATTATTCATGTTGTCTTATCTCTTGCCATAAATAGAAGGTAACCTGAAAATGAACGCAATCCAAACAAAGCCATGTTACTGCATTCTAGCTAGGGAGTGGTACTGTAGTCTCTGAAAAGGGAGATGATGAAGAACAACAGAATTGTTAAAAATTAGTTTCTACTGATATGTTCTCCTTGATGCATTCAGAAATAAAAGAATTGGAAAAGGGATCACTGTGTCAATAAGTTAATGTCTTTCAACAATTGCACCCATCATAGCCACCCTGAATCATCTTATGGGTTCCTGCTGGTAAGGATACCTGTCTTTGAGAAATGCTACATGGTCAGAAACATACAAAATGAGACTGTCAGTATGATAGGGCAGAAGCCTGTATGTGTGGAGGGGTTTCATCATCTCACAAGACAGAACTTTGGTCTTTGGCTGAAGTCCAGTGGGTATTTTTATCACCAAGATTCTGAGTAATTTACGGAATGGACTACAACATTTATTTTTGTAAAGTTTTAATTCCTTTCCTTAGATGATTTTTAGTGACTGATTTGGGCACTTTTGATGTTACTGTATAGAATGAGGTTCATTTTAGATGAGGTTGTCCTTCTGTGTCTGTCATGCTCTTTGAATTACCCATTTAAGCACATTCCAAGTTTCAGCAATTGATTTGTCTGATTTTCTGACCAAATGGCTCAGGTAATTGGATATTGAATAGACACTGATTTTCTCTCTTTGAGGAACTATTCACTCTGCCCTATAAAACAATCAGGTCTTTCTCTTCCATTATTCTTTCAAGGAATTGGTTGTCAATCTTCTCTTCCTTCTTGCCAGCCTGTAGATTTTGAAACCAAAAGAGCATACAGCTTGAAGGTAGAGGCAGCCAACGTGCACATCGACCCCAAGTTCATCAGCAACGGGCCTTTCAAGGACACTGTGACAGTCAAGATCGCAGTAGAAGATGCTGATGAGCCCCCCATGTTCTTGGCCCCAAGTTACATCCATGAAGTCCAAGAAAATGCAGCTGCTGGCACTGTGGTTGGAAGAGTGCATGCCAAAGACCCCGATGCTGCCAACAGCCCGATAAGGTACAGACAGGTTTATTTTAAAAGTCTGGCTGGGAGATTTTAGAGGCAAGAAGTTTTGGGAAAATACTGCAGGAGCCACATCCTGCTGTTTCAAAAAGGTTCCAAGATTATCAGGTTCAGTGCAACAAAAACAAGATTAAGATTTAATGGAGAGGAGTTCCACTCCATCTCTGCTCCTGGATTTTTGGATAACTTTGCTTAGGCTACATCATTTCTCTCTGGAGCTGATTTCCCAGTGTGCTATAGGTGCTGCAACCCTAAGCTGGATCCGTTTGCCTCAGGGAACTGTGCGGAAGCATTAAAAAATGATTGTGAAATAATTACGGTAATTATAAGGTATTGAACACCTCCGATGCTCCTGTTACCTATGTCGAGGCAGCTTAGACATATCATTTAATTAATCCCCTCAACTAATTTTATAGGAACAATTATGCCTTAAATGAAGAGGAAATGGGGTGCTGCAGGCAGAGGGACTTGCTGAGAGCCACAGCCAGTGAACAGGGGCCTAGGAAAGCAAGCTCGCTGTCTCACTGCAGCTCGGCACAGGCAAATGTACTAAGAATATTAAGAGGATAATTTTTGTGATTTAGAAAAGCAAACTAGAACAGTGGCTCAGAGTCCTGTCTCCCCTTCTCCCCTGCTGGGTTAATGACCCACAAGAGAGATGATGAAGATCAGCAGCTCATGAGGAAGAGGCTGAGGAGGAGACTCAAGTTACAGAGTCAAGACATTTATAGGGTGCCTCCCTCATGGTGCAGGGGTTAAGTCTCAATACCATGATGCTATAAACACTGCAGCCTGAGTTCAATGCTGGCCAGGGAGCAGACCTCTCTTGTTTCACCCACTGCTCCCCTCAGCAGTGTATTTCAGTAGATCTACCTTTTCTGCTCCTCACTCTGTCTCTGGTGAATCCTCTCATCTCACCCCCAGAACCTCTGGCCTGCACCCTAGTTCTTGTATACATAAATAAAAATATTTTTTAAAAACGAAAAAGAAATGCAACTGGTTAAAAAAAGACATTTATAGACCAGACATGAAACATGTCCTGGATTTTAGAAGGTGTTTCCTCCATGGCCACTTCCCATATCCTTGCTTGCCCAGATTCCTTCCTCTACCTCCCTCCTTCTGGTCTCCCACCTACATTCCTATCATAATCCTATAGTCAGAGTGATCTGTTTTAAAATGCATGACCAAAAATGATACAATACTTCAGTTAAACAACGACAACAAAAAATTAGTAATCAATTGGTCCCATTGTCTACCCTACAAAGTAATCTCTACCTTCTTGGTTAGCAGAAGGCTCTTCAAACCTCTGTGCCCCATCACATCCTGCTTCTTTACCCTCCCTTCACATCAGACTTGCAGATACAGCTAGACTGGGATATCTCCTGTCCTCTGGAATAGAATTTGCTTCCTCCTAGTCCCTGACCTTTATATGTTCTTCCCCCTGGTGGAGATTCTCTCCTCTTTGTTTCCAGTATGCTACAGGGTATCCATTTCACACAGCTTCGTTGTCCCCTCTTTTAAGAATTCTACCTGAGCTCCCCACTGCTGAATCAGCTGCAGGTTTTACCTTGCCACATTGCCATGGCACTTTAGGTTGTGTGTTGGGCTCAGCACCCTCAAAGTCCATCTAGTTCAGGGGTTGATAAGCTAAAGACTGCAGAACAAATCCAGCCACAGTCTGCACTTTGAGGAATCTTGATGCTGCTTGCCTTAATGGTTGTGTCTTGAAGAGCTATCTGCTCTCCTGTGTTGATTACAGAATTAGCCACAGTTGCCAAGACATGGAAATATCTGGAGTGTTCCCTGAGTGATGAATGGACAAGCCAAATGCAGCATATACATACAAGGGAGTATTACTCAGCCTTAGAAAAGCAGGCAACTCAACCATTTGCGATAATGTAGATGAATGTGGAGAACATTATGCCAAGTCAGATAGATGAGACTTTGAAAGCAAATACAACTTGAGATCATGTGTGAAATCTAAAAAGGTCAAACTTCAAGAAACAGGGAGTAGAACAGTGTTTGCCAGGAATAGGCTGGAGGTGGGTGGGGAAATGGTATGTTGATCACAGGGGTCAACTTTCAGCAATAAGACGAGTAAGTTCCAGTGAGCTAATGTACAGCATAGTAAGCGTAGTTAATAATAATGTATCATGTACTTGAAATTTGGTAAGAGAGCAGATCTTAAGTGTTAAAATCACATGCACACATTACACAAATATGAAAAAAATTTGCTGTGGATATTGGAGTTTTTCTCTTTATATCAAAGCAAAGATGGGCAGGGCAGAAGGAAGTCACAAATGTAAATGCTGCTCATTTGTCTTTGAATCCTTAAACGTTGACCCTTCCGGGAGCAAGGAAGAGAATTACTTTTCATTGAGCCTCTTCTTGGCCCCAGACAACATAATGCACAAGTTAATTTAAGTTAATCCTCAGACACCCTCTGAGGCTGACTGTTTGAGGAGCTGATAGATGGAAATCCCGAGGCTCAGAGGGATGGCATGAATTCCTCACTCACACAACCAGTCAGTGCCGGAGACTGAGTTTTATCCATATCTTCCCTTGAGTCCCTTTTGAGCGTCTGCCTCTAACCAAGCAGCCCTTAATGAACAGATTTCCTGGGAAGGCTTGAGTACTGTGTTCTCAGTGCTGGAGAAGACATTACATAATGACCAGGGGTGATTGTAATACCTTTAAAACACTAAAGCGTTCATGGTGTGAATTTTAAATGAGCTAGCACTGACCTAGAATATCAAGGGGGCATTAGCAACTTTTTAGAAGGGTGATGACGTAAAAGCACACGGAACAGGGTTGGTTTCCTCTGCACCTCATTGTCCCCAAGGAACCACATCTGCGACTGGTTATTTGGGTCATGTATGCCATGGTAACTGCTCTGCGCATGTAGGCAATTTCCATGTCTATAATTAGCCAGAGATACTCATTACCAGCTCTGAACAAACCCCCCTCACCCACTTGGGTCCCTGTTCCTAAAATTGCCAAACAAATAGAACATTCAAAGCTTTTTATTCATTGGGCCGCCTATCCACACTGCCTACTCGCCTGATTGCTTATCTTCATCTTGAAGGGAATTTTTGTCCTCGGACATATGGGTAAGACCTTATAATGTCACCCACACTCTTCACTGCTTGGATGCTTTACAAGTCTTTTTTCTTAGACTCTCTAGCATTAGACACCCTTTTTGGTTCACCATTAACTTCCTCAAATGTTCTCTCCTTAGGAGTTTCCTCAGCAGTAACTTCTTCATGTCTCAGATAAACCACACCTGCTGTCTCCACTGGTTTTGATCCCAGTCCAGGCATTGAAGGCTCCCACAGTCTCAGCCTTTTGACTTCACCTTTCTCTCTGTCCACACTCCTATGGAGTTCTCGCCCATGCCATGATTAAATTGAGTCAGTGCTCCCAATTCTCTAGATCGGGGCTGATCTTTCTCCATGATTCTAATTCTGTATTTATTCTGCTGTCTGCTGTACATTTTCACCCACTTGCTTTTTCTTTCACTGATTCAGTTATTCAAAAGATATTTTTGAGCTTGTACTTACTGTAACTTACTTGAAGAAAAGACTGACTGCACCCCTGACTGTGAAACAGACAATAGACAAGTTTTGCTCTGCTAGCATGGAAAGCAGGAAAAGCAGCATATCCCTAGGAGATTTACAGCCTCTCCTTCCTGCTAAGTTGACTTTGCTTTGGGTCATCCAATTCTCCCTCTCTCTGACACTCAGACTACCAACTCTCTGGAACTCTCCTAGTTTCCTACAGATACTCAGATATCCACTGAGTCTTACTGGTGTTTCTTCATCTCGCCTCACTCCTTAAAAAGCACATTAGGTCCCAGTTTCCCCTGCCCCTTCCTCTACTCCCTTGCTCAGAGCATCTTACCTTACCCCACCTTATCCATCACCCTGATTCCAGTTATTTGTTCCTCTAATCAAAAGCCTTCCATGAATTTTCACTGGCTATAGGATGAAGTTTACACTCTGTCCACTGACAGCTTCCCTGATCTAGACTCAGTCTGTAACAGCAGCAATAGTCACAAACTGAAGGAGAGCTATTATTTGTTGTATGGCTTACACTGTGTGAGACACTAAATAATGTATCTTAAACATCTGTTTTTTCATGTAATTCTCATGGATAACCTGAAAATTAGGTTCTATTAATATTCCAGATGTTAACTGCTAAATAAGCTGATACTCGAAGAACTTTAGTAGCTTTTCCAGTACTGTTTAGCTTATGGAATGGAACATGAACTTATACTTAGTACTTTACAGATCCAAGCCCTTACCTTCTCTTTCTTTTCATGTATTTTGTCATGTCAGCTAGGTGGTAACCAGGTGGCAGAGGAAGAAAAGTCTTGGGCTATTCCCCCACCCCCTTTCCACATAAGGCTGTTACATGAGGATACATTTACTGAGCCTCTAGTGACATGTAAAGGGTGTGTGATGTTTGTCTTCAGTTTCCTCCCTGGGGAAGGGAATTCACCTGTCCATTCATGTGTTCTATACTGTGAGGTGCTATTCTGAGCACATTTCCCAAAAAGAACATGGAATATCCAGGTTCTAATATTGGCTTCCCCAGCACCTAGAGTATAGACCAATTACAAATCTCATCAGTTATACACTGAAGAGATTAAACCCTGAACATTAAACCCTAGATTTTAGTATCTCTAACATCCTTTGGTTCTGTGACCCTCAATATATGCCTTTAGACACATTACTCTGTAAACTTAGGGAAAACACAGCTAAACCACCAAGAGGGGAAGAGACCACCCAATTATGAAGACAGGCATGCTACCTGAGTTAATGTGGCCATCTTTGCTCTTCTTCATTTTGGAGTTAGTGTGGTGGAAGGAAAACCAAAGGGGCTTTGGAGTTCAACAGATTCATAAAGCTAGGACTCTATTACTTACAATTCCCCCTGTATCCTAGGCAAATCACATTACCTTACACCTCAATACAGGCCATGCAGCTAGTCCCCTCTCCCGCCAGGACATAAATACACTCTCCAGTAATATTCTGGAAGTCACTTTGTCTCTAGTTAGAATTAAACAGATTTTCCAGTGGAAAACTTGTTATAGTCTGTAGTGACTAGGTGAGGGGAGAATGCTCTCTAAATTAATGGCCAATCCTGATTTATATATTTCATCTTGGAATTCAGAACCAAGATACCCAAGAACCCCTAAAACTAAACAAATCAACTGAATACAGTCATTGAAAAAATAGTTAACATTTTTTCTTCATAAGGGGGAAACCATTTTTTTTTAGTATCCTAAATGATCCTTGATGATAAATTTAAATAAACTTGAAACTACTTAATATTTCATATGCAAAAATCTGGCGAAGGTTTGATATATTTGTGACTTTCTGAGTAGTTTGGGAGCAAGGCAAACCCACTTCCCAAATGCAGTTTCATAAATATTCAGATGGCGGATGATTGTAGTAAATATGGAGAAATATGCAACATGTTATTACTCTTCTCAATCAAATATGCTAAACAGCTCTTTCATTCATTGTACTGAATAAAGTATTCCAACGTGGCAAAATGATTTCAATAAAAGATTCATGTACAAAGTTTGAAAAGTAAATTTGATTAAAAAGAAAACCTAGCTCAATCAGTTCATTGAAAAAGTGGCTTTAAATATAGCATGGAGAAAATATTCAAGTATTAAGCTCCTCGGAACGTCTTGGTCTAATTGCCTCATTTACATTCTGCTTAGGTATTCAATCGATCGTCATACTGACCTCGACAGATTTTTCACTATTAATCCAGAGGATGGTTTTATTAAAACTACAAAACCTTTGGATAGAGAAGAAACTGCCTGGCTCAACATATCTGTTTTTGCAGCAGAACTCCGTAAGTATTCTCCTAAGGATTTCAATTCTGCTTTACCAAATATTCCTTCCGACTGTATATTCTGGGAAATGACAGACAGCTGAGGTAGAATAAAATTTTTAGCCTTGAACATATTTTGCAGTCTTTAAAATTTATTTTTGATCGTTTATCTGGGAACATATATCGGCAAATAGAGATGTTTTCATTTTCTCTTGCAGGGCTGGGTACAGAATTAGCAAGATTGCGAATAGCCCTCAGCAGCAAGAAGCTCATAAGCATCGCTGATGGATTCCCCACTTTATCTTGTCACTTGGTTTTGTTTAAACCCAAAGCTGCAGGCTCCTTGGAGCCAAGATTTGTGGGTCCTCTTTTACCTATAAACCAGTGGTTCTCAGATTTGATGATGCATGGGAATATTGGGGAGGGCTTGTTATGACAAAGATTTCTGGATCCCGCCCTCAGAGCATTCGTTTTTGGTACATCAGGGTGGGGCCTGCGAATTTTCATTTCCAACAAGTTCCCAGATAGTTTCGATGCTGCTCTGGGGAGCTGGGCTCCATTAAGAGCATTTAGAATTAAACCGCAGTCAACAGAAATGGAAAAGTTCTTACTGGTCTAATATTGACATTTATTCCAGCACCTCCCCCTGCACTAGACTCAGCATACTTCAGATTTTAGATGTTTTTTGTGTCAATAACACCTTTCCCTGTCCTGCCTCAAGGAGTGCCTGGAGCTTGCACTTTCCAAGAATAAACCTTACACTAATGTAAAATCCTCCCTAGCGATGACTGTCTAAATTCTCTCCTTCCAGAAAACAGGCATCAGGAAACCAAAGTCCCAGTGGCCATCAGGGTCCTTGATGTCAACGATAATGCTCCCAAGTTTGCTGCTCCTTATGAAGGTTTCATCTGTGAGAGTGATCAGACCAAGCCACTTTCTAACCAGGTAAAGCTCTTTCACTTCCCTGGCTATAAGCAAGGCATTTGGAAACAGTTTGGATTTGAGAGCGTCACCTGCAGATACTTTCCTCTACTCAAGAAGGCTTCAGAGCCCTAGTTGAGCTCTGAAACCATGTTCTCTAATTAAAACGGAGCTTCTTAGCCAGCCAAGAATTTTTTTTTTTTTTAATAAATGATGTGCCAATGTCAGCATGATTCATTTATGGGCCACCTTTCTCTTTCAGCCAATTGTTACAATTAGTGCAGATGACAAGGATGACACAGCCAATGGACCAAGATTTATCTTCAGTCTACCCCCTGAAATCATTCACAATCCAAATTTCACAGTCAGAGACAACAGAGGTTCGTACCAAGGTTCCTATGCCTTCAGAGACATAGAAATGAAAAATAAATGGCTTTTATATTACAGGGCACAAGTATTTTCCCTAATCTTAATAATGCCTTTCTGTTGGAGAACAAACAAGAAATAATAATGCCACCTTTATTTTGAGACTTGGGCTCATTTGCTGCATATGAATAAGTGAGTCTAATTTTATTTTACTCCTTTTTGTTGGCTTTGATATTCATGAAGCAGTGGGAAAACCAAGTGGGGAAGCTTACGGGGTCAATATGCAAACAACTTCATTTATCTTTCTTTTTTTTTCTTAAGAGGTTGATAAACCCTTGGGGGGAAGCATGGCTTTATGAATATTGATATCAAGCAAAGCATTAAAAGAGATTAGTTCAACTTTGCAAGGCAATATAATCTTTCAGCTAGCCTTCCCTTACAAGTACAGTTTTAATGCAATGCAGTTGGCTACAGAGCTTGATACCTAGAGGTAGTTGCAGAATTATTGCCTGAAGGGCAGGAAAAAAGAAGAGTTTGGCCACTGTGAACATGGTTAAGTTTAATACAATTTCTGCTTCTGATTTTGTCAGTCAGGGGGCTTCCAGACTTCCAAATTACCCAAAGTAGTTATTTTGTTGTAGAGGCCCAAGTGGATCCAGTCCTTTGACAAAACTGGTAGCAGGACCAAAATCTTGACTCCCAGCTAGACTGCTGTGGTCTGTCTAGACTACTGTGTACTGTGGTTGCAGGTTTGTAAAAGCAAGAAGACAAATGCCATCACTTGACATAGGAAGAAAAGGTGGTGCTCCTAAGTAGATATGTTTTCATTGGGTGTATGCTAACTATGTACTAGATCATAGATCGATTGCTTTTCCAGTGACTAAAATCAGACTTAAAGGATCTCAAATTAATCTAAAAAGTATTACTTATTATCATCAATATCATAATTACCATAGCTATGTTCCAAACACCATGTCAAAATCCTTCCCATTTGATTTTCTCAACAGCAATCTAGGTAGGGAGTATTGCTAGCACTCCCATTTTGAACATGAGGAAGATTTGAAGGATGGGGGCTGACATACTCTATTATTACTTATTGAATGGATTGGAGCATTTCATTGTAGCTCTTATGAATCCAGCACATGTCAAATGAGTGTGTGGGGTAAAACATGCGAGTTGCTAGGACAGAGATTTTCTCTCCCTGTGTTTGCTCTCTGCAGTGGTCTTGCTCTTGAGAAGCTGGATGTGAAGGAAGTTATAGGGAGAGACGTGTATTAAAGGAGCTTTACAAACCAATCTAATTCGCTTTGTAAATGATTTCTATCATTTTGAAATTTTGAAAGCTACTTAGAGCTTTTTAGTTTTATATTTAATCTAGGATTTTTTCCTTTGCCTGTTGGCTTCCTTTGATGTGCACGTGTGAGCACCTTAAGCCCCTTCAAGCAATAATTCTGCAAAGCAATGAATACATGAGTAGTTCTCAATTAGCTGTGCATGCACTTCTGGTGGTACATGTATATCACATAGGGATTTCCTTTTATAAAGTGGATTTCTCCAAAGCCGGGAGACCCTGACATCTAACGTGCATTTAATAAATGTTTACTTAGCTGAATTGAACAAGGTGCCGTAAACAGTGTTTTCATAATACTTTAATGTGGACTTCTTATTGGTGTTCATGAGAATCCCTCGCTGCATTCCTGGAAGTACATTAATTCCCACATTATTTTCTCATCTGGGTTGATAGATTGCTTTATTAGCCTAGTCAGTTTTATGCTGAAGAAGACACCTCTAACCAAAGATTTCAGTGTACATTTTCAGTTTTATGAATCGTAAGCAAAGTGGCCTACTCAGTTGTCAGAAATAGTGTTATATTCTCACCCAATCTTATTCCCTAACTTCTTCTGTTATCTGTTTTCTCAGATGTTTGTAGTCAAAATTTTATCTATGTGTTCACATAACCCCCAAATTGCACTTGTGGGCTGACTCACAGATGTGTTCCCAACAGCAGCCCTGTTTATCTCAGGACAGCCAATGAAACAGCAGTTGGTTCCAGCTTTTCTTGCAGTGCCAACGTCATCTCTATCACCGGCCTCATCTTCTTTCTTTTTATATGTGCGATAGCGTTTAGCTGCGGTTTACCTTCTGAAAACATCATACTAAGAGACATACTGTTCTCTAGGGAGTCTCTGTGTCACAGTTCTTCTGAGATGCCACCTATATTTCCAAAGATATTACTTGTATTACCATGAATGAGCCAACTTATTTGCAATCTGCATCCCCTGCCCTATCCTATAAGAAATCATCCTGTGTGGAGCTACCACTTTTGCAGGGAATTGCTACTTTTTCAGAAAAATGACTTTATTAACTATGGCAAATAGTTCATGAAAACTCCCATATTTAGAGCTATTACAAAACCTTAAAGCAAATACAGTCCTATAATTATCATTTAATAGACTTTCTTTCTACTAGCTCCTAAAAGTAATTACATATTGAAGTCATCCAAAAGGAGTAATCACATTCCACATCCTATTAATAGCCTACTGAGTTACCAAATTTCTCGGCTGAGACTGTTTTCCATAGAAACATGAGATAATGGTTTCTATCATGCTGAGTAAAAGCATCAGGTTTCTTTCTCCTTGAGTGTTTACTTCCATTATGCCATGTAAATAGTCAGGATTGTGTTTGCCTAAATTCGGCATGTGAATCCCTTGCCTTTAGAAATAGAAGAGGGGAAGCCATCTTAGAACACATGAGCTTTTCATTTCATTTTAATCTCTCTCCATCCTACAGCCTGAGCTTCAAAAACAGCTCAACAGGCAGCAAGAAAGTAGAAGTCTGGGTGACTCTTCAACATTTAAGTCCATCTGACTTAATATTGCGAATGGGGCTATTTGGACAGGTGAAGAGATGATCCATGCAAGTTTTAGGATGCATTTACTTTGAACATATGAATGATGGCATCTCTAAAAACACAAGAACTTGTCAGGGATTAGAAAAGTGCAAAGAAAAAACATTGCTGAGAATAGCCCCTCTTCATTATATAACTTTTCGTTGGTTTGTAAAACCTCACAGCCATTAATACCTCAAACAGCCCCTGACGTAGGTGTGTTGGTTGTTTTTATGTCCATTTTCTTGATGAGGAAGGCATATGAAATAGCACGGGTTTCAGAGACCTGCCCAAGACCATGCTGCTAATAAGTGAAATTAAATTAAGAGGTTTGAATATTTAGAGGGTTCTGTCTGATATAGGTAACACACATTATAAATACAAAACTCACATATTTTCTAGTTAATTAAAAAATCTGTTTACCCTGTAGTCAAATTATAACCATCTTCAGAAGAGGAAAAAAATCTGAAATTAAATTCAGTTCATCAATCTAGTGTTCTAGGGAAAATATACACAGAGAGGGACAAACTGTGCTTAAATTTCAATTTTAGTCACAGCCTTAGTAACTGCAGTAAAATGTATTTTCAAAGAATTTTATAATTTTCTTCTGTTGCATAATTAATGCATATTCCTTATAGGAAAATTAGAAAATACAAACAAGCAGAAGTAAAATTAAAAATAATAAAATAACTTGATAGTATACTACCCAGAAATAATTTTTTATATAACCCTCAAGATTTTTTTGCAGCATATATTCTGATCTTTCAAAAATGCAATCATAAAGTACATACCCACTTTTTTGCCACCTAGTATTATTCCCATTTATTATTAATATTAATAGTTTGTGACACATTGTTCAGCAGTTAATGCTTATGTCAATGTTTTCTTCTAAATAGCTTCCTAACTTGCACCATGAAGGAATGTGATGCCACTCACTATGATTATCTCAATATATTGTTTTCATATAACTTTGTCCAAAACCTAAGTATTCTTTTAGGATAAAGTTCTAGAGTAGAATTACTAGATCAAAAGCTTTTGCTACTTAATTGACAAACTGCCCATGAAAAATATTATACCAATTTATAAAACCACCAGTAAAATAGGTGAGGTCCTGTTTCCTCCTTTATTCAAGCCAACCCTAATATTCTTTTCAAATCATTGACAAACAGAGACATGAAATAAACTCACATCTTCAAATGTCAATTCCCTTTATTACTAGTAAAATTAAGACATTTCTATAAGGGTTCCATTTCTTTCTTATATTTTGCTTTGTGAATTGCTCTTCATGTCTTTTACCCAGTTTTTGAATTGTATAATCATCAGTTTGCAACTGATTTGTAAGGTTTTCTTCATCTTTTAACGTTGACAGTCTTTACCCACCATGTGTACTGCATAGCCCTCCCAAGTGTGTCAGTGTCCTTTCAGTACTGATTATGCTGTGTTCTTTTTTTTTTTTTTAATTTTATTTTTGTGTAGAAGAACTGGGATTCAGGCCAGAGATGGGGGTGGTAAGAGGATCCACCAGAGACAGAATGGGGAACAGAACAGGCAGATCTACTGAAATACACTGCTGAGGGGAGCAACAGACAGACAGGAGAGGTCTGCTGCACCATGTGGGAAGCTCCTTGGCTGTTGATCAAACTCAGGCATTCAGGTGATAGCACTAGGCCACCAGGGAGGCCCCTATACTGTCCTTTTAACTATAGATATTGAGTATTTAATATTCTTCCTTAGCAAGACTTTACTCATGCAAAATTGATATCAGCATTCACCTATGTTTTCTTGCTTCATCAGATAGCATGATTTTTTTTAGATATCATTCTAAGGCACTATTTTGAGTATAAACTATAGCTGATTTCATCAGATTGTTTATTACTATTAGACATTGTTCTAAAGTGATAAAACTGGGGCATCCCTGGTGGTGCAGCGGTTGGGCGCTGCACTGTGGAGCTGTCAGCAGTGGCGACACGAGTTCAACGCCCGGCCAGGGAGATTCCCACATGGCACAGCAGACCTCTTCTGCCTCACCCGCTGTTCTTCTCAGCAGTGTATTTCTGTCGCTCTGCCTGTTCTGCTCCCCACTCTGTCTCTGGTGAATCCCCTCGCTGCCCCATGCCTCTGGCCTGTACCCCAACTTATATGAATAAATAAATAAATCTTTAAAAAAAATAAAGTGATAAAACTGATTTTCCTTTTTTTTTTTTTTTTTTTAAAGATTATTTATGCGTACAAGCTGGGGCACAGGCCAGAGGCATGGGGCGGTGAGAGGGCTCGCCAGAGACAGAGTGGGGAGCAGAGCAGGCAGATTGGCGGAAATACACTGCTGAGGGGAGCAGTGGACGAGGCAGGAGAGGTCAGCTGCGCCATGTGGGAATCTCCCTGGCCGGGCGTCGAACTCACATCACTGCTGTTGACAGCTCCATAGCGTAGTGCTTAACCACTGTGCCACCAGGGAGGCGCTTTTCTGGGTTTTCTAAGAAGACAACTTCATAAAAAATTAAGTAATGCAATTATGCATGCAATTTATGTCATCCTTTTAAAATATTTTTGTCTGGTTGCATAGATTTGCACTTATAGAACATGAGTTAAACAACAACAGCCATAATGACCATTCTTGCTTTACTTGTTGCTTTAATAGGGATGTTAGTGCTACAGTTTCACCTGGAAGCATAATATTGGTTGTTTGATTAAAATTAATATTTGTTCTGATGTGTATGTGCTGTAGCTGTGTGTGTTAAGGAATTTCCTTTTCATTATTATTTTATTAAAAATTGTAAATGTTCCATTTGTACCAAGAGTGTTAGACCCTAACAAGAAAATAGTATGATTTTGTCCTTTGACCTGATTTGATGAAGTAACTTCATTGTAATGTCCAATATTAAACCTCATACTTTAAATTTCCAAACCTCTTGTTCCAAATAATAATCATTTGATAAAGTATAGAGGAAAGAGCAAGGGTTAGAAAGTAAGCACTTGCCTTTACTCCCTATCTCTTAGAAGAGGAAAAACCTTACTAATATAAAGATTTATTTATTTAGGCATATAAGCTAGGGTGTAGGACAGAGGTGTGGGGGGTTGAGAGGATTCACCAGAGACAGAGTGGGGAGCAGAACAGACAGATCTCCTGAAGTACACTGCTGAGAGGAGCAGCGGGCGAGGCAGGAGAGGTCTACTGTGCCACATGGGAAGCTCCCTGGCTGGGGATCGAACTCACACTGCAGTGGCTCTGGATAGCTTCATAGTGCTGCGACTTAACCCACTGCACCACCAGGGAGGCCCCAATCTTACTAATATAAATACTTAAATATTTCACACATGCTTAATCCTATTACTGGTTTATAACAAAATTTGCCAATGATTGTATCACTCCTGATTTGTGGATTGAGTTGCTGTTTTGATAGATAAAGGCCTAGAAATGCTGAATACTGGACACAGTGGGAGCCCATCCGGGCTCTAGCAGCCCAGGCTGCATGCTTTCTAATGTGCCGTCTCAACAAAGGTTGGAGTCCCACCTGGTCATAGGATCACTTGTTTTCTCAGTGAGCAGCAGAAGACAATCTTAGAAGCTTGGACAAAGTTCCTATTATAGCAAGAGTGGCCCTTTAGACATCCTCAAGTTCCTTCCCTATTTTATTTGCTCTACTCTGCCCTTTACCAAAAACTAGGTATTTCCTAGTTCCCCTATCACAATCTGTTCTTTCTGTGTCCATCATCATGGGAAAATGAGCTGTCTTCATTTACCATGTACTGGACGTGTCCTAGGAGTGGAGCTTTAGTAGTGAATGAGACATAGTTCCTGATGTCAGGAAGTTCCCAAGAGAACATGTATCAAGGTCAGCTGTATTGTACAAGTGCAGCTAATTCTGATAGTGCCTATGAATCACCTACCCACGGAGAAGCTGTGACTACTCTGGTCACTTCCAAATAGGCCTATTTGACCATTGTCTTTTCTTCTATTAGTTTGGCTCTTACTCATGAGCACACCAGCTGATGTCTCTCTGACACCTCAAAATTATTCTCTGGCTCTCCATCTTCTACAGTTTTAACTGAAATGTCATGGCTTAGTGGATAAGAAATTATATCTGCTCCCCATAAACTTTGTCTCTGTCCTCTCCTTCTTCTTCCTGCTTTCAACTGAAGCTCCAAAAACATCAAATGACCTCGCGTTTCCCAAATACATCCTGCTCTCTATGTCTGTACTTTTGCTCTGCCAGGAATGTACTCCTCCTGCCTATTCCTCCTATTTCTAGTCTAACAATAAATGAAGTCTTTTAAGAAAAGTCTTTACAGGACCCGCAGGCCATCTTGGGTGCTTCCTCACCTGCACTTCACGAACCCTGCACTAACCTCCAGTATTTTCCTTATTCTACATACTTGTTTCCATCTGTCTCTCTCTAGACTGTGGGCTCTGTGGGGGCAGTATCTCAACACTTAAAAAGAGTAAGTTAACCAAATGTATGAATTAAAGAGAACAAGGGTGTGGGAAAGCATGCAATGTGCTTCAGAAATTTCAAACATTAGCAATTATGGGAAAAAAAAGATTCTGTTATAAGATAAGCTCCAGGCTGAAAAAACTACCCATCTTGATGCTGGAGTGTTTAAAAGGAGTCATCCACCCACCCTTTCCATTTGTTCATCCATTTATTATTCCACAAAGTTATATTGGACATCTAGGGTTTGAATCCAGGAAGAGATGACCGTGAAAAACATTTATTTTGCAGGTTTAATATTATCCAAGATGGGCCAAGTTGCAGATCAAATGAGCTCTGATACCTGACACCTTCAGAGTTAAGTTTGAACTAAAAAACAAAACAAAATGAAAACATAACAAAAAAAAGTTTGTTTGGAAAGCAGGTGTGGTGAGTAAGGATGAATAGCCAAGACATGTTCACCTTGATTAGACCAGTTGGCAAAATCTTTCTTTTTTCTTTTCCTTTTCTCTAAACTGAGAACATTTTTTTTTTGAGCAACATCAAAGAACATCCAAATATGCTTCTGTTTTTTTTTTTTTACTTTTATAATTTAAAGATAACCAACAGATTTCTGTGGAACTTGTTTTCCCCTTAATTGCTTCAATATGGAAGATGCTCTGTTGGCAGATCAAGATGGCAGATGTCTTTTAATGCCCTGCCATTTTCACTGTGTAAATAATTATGTTCCTTTTCTGCTGTAATTCATTGCTTCAGTTTGTCCAACACAGAATACAGTTCATGTGGGAATCCACCCCCTATCCAACCCAACAGAAAAAGAATAGGTTTTGATGGATTAGACATGTCATTCTGTTCAAGGTTTTTTCTGTTACTGACTTAACCCTTAGGACTGCTCGACTTATTCAAGACCCTAAATGATTATATCCTACTGTATTTTTTAGTAGTTTCCTTTCTTAACCTAAGAAATTCTAAGTCAGTATGTCCTTTCTAACTTCCTATCACCAAGGAGGACATTATCTTCAAAGAAAAGTGGAAGGAGAATTGATTCAAAAGGATGTGATAAATTATAACAGTGAAAGTCTATTATGACCAATAAACAGTACACACTGACATCTCTCATATGTGCATGCACAGTGGTAATTATTTCTACCATGTTATTTGTTGTGTCTCAGATTTTTCCAATTCCTCAGTATCGAAGGATTAAAATATTCTGCTCACCCCTCTCAGATGTGCAGCTTCTTCATTCAGTTGGAACTGGCGAGACAGCCATGCCCTAGGTCTTGGGTAAAACATTATTTTTATTAATATTTTAAGGTTACTCTCTTAGAGAATTTACTTCATTGTAGCATTTTCTTCACTGAAAACTATCAGGAAAAGAATAGATTTCTTTTTGTCTCTTGCATGTTGGTTTATTTGCAAAGGTGTGTGTGTGTACGTGTCTGGAAATGTTGTGGAAAGTGACTTTTTAAATGAATACCCTTAATTCTTTGGGGTTCTTTCTGCCACAAATTTCCTTCTTTTTCTTAAAGCAGCTCTTTTATCTGGGACCTGATTATATCCGGGTTTAGCTAGAGGCTATGACGGGATCAATCTAATTAACTAACCATTTGGGGGAAATTTGATAATAAAGAACCAATGTAACTGTCATGCAATCATATCAGGATCCTAGGGTTAGCTGTGTGCTAATCAAAATAGAGTAAAACCTAGTGGAGTCTGAATCCTAGTTTTATTTACATTTTCCATGTTATTGTGAGCAATTGTTCCGTTCTTTCTTTTTCAATTTCCTTTTCCATAAAATATGAGTAATTACTCTTTCTGCATGAGGCTTCAAAAGTTCTTTGGGATAAGGAATTTGAAAGCATCAAAAAAATATTTGTGCATATTAAAGAAATGTTGCTTAGTTGAGTTTGATTAAATTGAAATAATAGGAAGAGAATAATGAGATTAAAAAGATGAAGATATTTAGCAGGAACAATATAGATGCAGGCTGCATGGTTGGGTTGGGTTCTAAAGAAAGGAGTGGGATAAGAGAGACTGGAAATAGACTATAAGCTAAAGAATCAACAAAAAGCTGACTGGGATGTAGTGAAAGGCTATCATCCAGCTATTCATTTCATTAGCACACCAAACACTGCTAAACGCACAAAGATGAGTGAGACAAGGTCCTTGCCCTCAAGGAGATTACTGTCTGGTGGAGAGCATGGCACTTAAGCCATCCCCACCCAATGTGATGCAGTATGTCCAGTAACTATAGGTCAGTAGACAGTTCATGTGTGTTCAGAAAGGCAAGAGAATAAGGATGTGTGTGTGTGTGTGTGTGTGTGTGTGTGTGTGTGTGTGAAGCTATAAGCTCTGAAGTTCATCATTTAGCATTACTAATATCAGAAATACAAATGCAACAAACTTTGAAAATATTGTTTCTTTTATTTATATAATTTCTATGATTTCAGACCCTGAGATTGAGGATGGTAAATAGCAACATCAAAAATTTCAATTAGTTTTCAAAAATCACAGATCTAAATGAGCTCTTAAATATTCAATTAAATTTTCTAATGATGGTCTTTTGTAATTGTGTAGTGTAGCATGTACACATCTGAAATTATTAAAGCTTAAAACTCCATTTGGGACATACATACTATACTCACACACATACATACTATACACACACACACTATACATACTATACTATATACACATACTATACTATGTATATATGTACAGAATACACAATATATAAACATATATGTTTTGGGACATGCATACACATACTTCACATGTGCGGTGAATACACACATTTATATAAACATATATGTACATACATATTTTTCACCATCCTGATAGAGTTAATGCCACATTTCTAGGGAAAGAGGTGAGGACCCAGAGGAGAGAATTCCCGCTACTGATGTATAACTCTCTTCAAATGTGTGGGAGTTTTTTTATGCAGTCGATAGATCTACGTTGTCTCTGAGGTTGGAGTAGAAGGGTTGCGTCTCTAGATTTGGGTCAGAAATGAAAAAATAAAAGCAAAGCTTGGCCTAGATTCTCCATTTCTTCAACAGTCTCAAAAGAAGGGCTCAGCCTGATGCACTCAGGGTCTCTCTGCAAAGGCAAGTGTCTCTGATCAGGTCAAGCAATTGGGGATCTTCAGCCTCAGAGACCTTCTGTGCTCATAGAAGAAAATAAGTGGTAGAGAGAAGCATCTGAAGAACTTTAGGGGAGCTACTGGGGTGACTGGTTCCCTCATCTTAAGTCAAGCCTCTCTCCTGACATCAAAGTAAAGAGCAGAATATACGAATAATTTACCACGGTGCTTCCTCTATTCAAGTTGTGAACTTGTAGTGAGTATCCCCCTACACTACCCATTTTGCTCTGTTCCCCATTTTTTTCCCCCTTTTGGCTAATACAAGGCTTTTTTTGGCACCCAAGGCAGTCAAGCTTTTTCCTCATTATAATTTTCCCTTTTAATTTTCCCCTTTAATGTCAGTTCTATGAATCCCTCCATTGGGCTCCATCATCATCGTCATGCATATTTGCACCCCCAAACTGATACCAGGGAAACCGTCATTATCAGGAACATTTGTATTTTGTAGTATGATGACAAAGCCAACAGGTAAGGGCAGCATTTAATTAGGAGTCTAGGTTGTAGACATAAAAATTTGGAACCTGAATTTATTTTCTATTAATAGAAACACTAGAATCTGTGTATGACATATACTAGTAATTAGTGGACCCATTTGCAAATTTTTGCTTAAGTGGGGAGAATAAAATGGAACTGGCAACATCTCTATAGCTAAAGATGAGAACATTGGGTGCCAAGATGAAAACCTGAGGTGCTGGCAAAAGGTTCTTGTATTATGGGAAATATACTGCCCAGAACTGAAGAGCATGAACTGTTTTCTTACCTCTGGGTGTTGAGCCCTTCTGTGCAGGCAATTGCATTCAAAGCTTCAGTGACATTTACAAGAATTCACTTTCCTCTCTTTGCCAATAAGTTCCCCTTCCTCATTAGTGTACTTCTTAGAGAGGAGAGCTTCCAGAAATGAATGAGTACTTACTGAGCATCTCCAAAATCTGGCACTGTGCTAAATACCTTTGGGATTAGAATCAAACTTAACCCTAAAGTTCATTAATGCATGGATGAGAATTTTGAGACTCAAGGCATTTACTTAATATGCCTGAAATCAAGCAATTAATAGGTTGAAGATTCAAGATTCAAACCTGGGTCTGAGTCCAAATACACAGAGATTTACTCTTTGGGTGTTTTATAAAGGAGAAGAATCTGAGAAATATGTTGATGGAAGTTTAAACACTGATAGAACATGGGAGTATTTCTGCCTCACCTTTAACTGTGGAGCCAATTTGAAAATTCCCTAAATTATCTCCTCACTGAACCTCTTTTTTCTTGGGTCACAATAAGCCTTTAGATTGTGCATGTCTAGATTGGGGGAAACCTCTCAATGGTAGATAGGGTGTAGCTGACGAGTTAAAATAATTCAGATGATGCAAAATGTAAAAGACATAAATAACAATAAAAATATATATTATAAAAAAAAATTCAGATGAAAGAGAATCTAGGGTTAAACTTAGGAGGCAAAATTAACTCCTAGTATAGGGGCTTTGTGACTGTTAGTTTCTTTTTCCATTTATTTATATTTTAAAAAAATATTTATTTATAGGGCCTACCTGGTGGCGCAGCGGTTAAGTGCTGCGCTGTGGAGCTGTCGGCAGCGGCGACGCGAGTTCGACACCCAGCCAGAGAGAATCCCACATGGCGTGGCAGACCTCTCCTGCCTTGCCCGCTGCTCCCTTCAGCAGTGTATTTCTGATCTGCCTGTTCTGCTACCCGCTCTGTCTCTGGTGAACCCTCTCGCCGCCCCACGCCTCTGGCCTGTACCCCAGCTTCCATGTATAAATAAAAAATAAATCTTTAAAAAAAAATATTTATTTATATATGCAGAGAAGAGCTGGGATGTAGGCTAGAGGTACAGGGGGGTGGGAGGATTCACCAGAGACAGAGTGGGGAGCAGAACAGACTGACTGAAATACACTGCTGAGGGGAACAGTGGGCGAGACAGGAGAGGTCTGCTGCATCATCTGGGACAGCTCCCTGGCCAGGGATTGAACTCAGGCCATAGAGGTGATGGTGCTAAGACTAACCCCTAAGCCACTAGGGAGGCCCTATATAGATAATTTTTTTCATGAAGCTCTTGCCCATCCTAGCTCTTTCTACTAATGAAAGATAAGTGATTATAGTGGAACCCCCCCCCCAAAAAAAAAGATTATCTCAGGCAAGAGTATTTACTCTTCTGAAATGCTTTTCCCAAAAGACAGCTTCACCCTACCATTGGTACTGGCCACTTAAATCTAGAGGGAAATGTTCATTCATTCAAGCAACTTTGAATACCTTCCTACCTACCTACCATGCCACACCAGGCTGGCTAAACTTGTCCCTTTGTGCCACATTCACCCTTCACTAGCTCTCCAGTCCTGGAGGATCTGCGTACTGGGCATTGACTTTTCTGGTAGGATGATTCCTTGAGTCCTCTGGAAGCAAAGCACAGAGGACAACCGCTGGCTTTTATTATATTATTCATTCCCGTTAACAACCCTGTGAGGCATGTTCAGTATCAACCAGTGTCCTGACTTGAAAGATGAGCAAGAGAGGTCTTGATAAGACAATTCTAAAGCACATAATTATCATAACCCAAGAAGACACTCTCCATCCATTACGCTCCCACCTCCAGAACCAGTCTTAAAACCCCTATGTGAAACATGCTTGACTTCCCAGAAATACTTGAGAAGTTGAGATTCTAGTGAGCTACCTCTCAGAAATTATAAGTGGTTCCCTCTGCTGGGTACATTGATGAGCTTTTATGTAATCGTTTCAGTGTGTCCGAGAGAACTCAGCTGTTCAGAATAAAGGACATCTTGAATTCTCCTGCTTATGTCCTGCTCAGACTCATGTTTTCCATTAGTGTTTGATTTTCAATTACTTTTATGTGTAAAACAGCCGGATGTGATCTGTAAGCCTTGCCTAAATGGCACACTGACGAACAGATTTTAAATTATGGTTTCCACAGGTTTAAAAAAAAAAAAGCACTCAGTTCATTCCCTCCAACCCAACACCATGGGTAAGAGTGGGGACCTACAAGATAAACCTACTCAATGATTTATGGGGGATGTTATTCATACTAGAGATATGTGAGCAAACAATTTAATTATTTGCTTTTCTTATGAAATTTTTAATGTTGATTTGTTTATGATTGGCATGAGTCACATCTTAGATCATTAAACTTTGTGAAAGTCCTAACTGAACTCAAGACTCTAAGAAAGAATGTTTTTGAAATAATTATTACAGATATATAAATTATAATCATTAAGTATAAAACAATGGTACAGCCTAGGACAGTCAAAACTGAATTTTTAGTTAACATTTTATTTGCCCAATTTTTATTTTTTCATGATTTTCCAGAGTATATATGTACTTTTTTTTTCAATGATAAGAGCAGTAGATGCCAGTTACACGAAATTCAGAAAATTTAGAAATGAGGACTAGATGTTCTGCCTCGTTTTAATTGAGATGTTGGCTGCAAGAGGCAAAGACTGTTATTATAAGGCTTGCCAAAAGCCAGTGGGTACACACCTTACCTTCTGCAATATTCATATTATCTGCCTCCCTTTAAATGAGGCTGAATCTACCATGTATGTTGTTGTTGTTGTTTTTTTTAACTCACAGAGAATATATTGCATTTCCTTTAACCTAAAATATATCAATTTAATTTTTAGATTCTAACTTATTTTTCCTGCAACAGGAGCTAATCCATGGTACTGCCAGTCCCTTTTCAGCCTGCTAGTTATTGGGCCGGTATGTCAGTCATAACACTCGTATCACTGTAAATTACTGATTCTTAACTCACAGATGGAGGCAGGCCATACTGAGCATGGGTGTGCGGATATGATTTGGTGGAGCATATTCATAACTTCTACTATTTTGTAATTTCAATGTTTTCCCCAGAGCATACAGCCTGGAAATTTTTTTATTTTTGATTGGCAAAGAAAAAATGATGAGGAAGAATTGGGCATCACAGATTATGAAAGATTGAGAAATACATTCCAGTCAACCTCTAGAATGAGGGGCAAAGTTTTCCCCAAAACAGAGTTACACCATTTGTTCTAAAAGCATTTTTTGGGGAATGCCTGCACTGTGTCTAGTACTGGAGAGGCTGAGATGAATCAGATAAAATCCCCGATCTCCAGGAGTTCAGAGTCTGGGAGAGGTCAAAATGGTTATGTCAACAAATAATTACAGAATAGTGGGAGACCAATTTCTGTAGGAATAGACAGTGTTATGGCTCACATCGGAGATGAGGGGAAAGGTCTAGGAAAGTCTCCCTCAAGAGATGACTGGATTCAATTTTGAGGCTTGAGGAGTTCGTCTGTCATGATAAAAGGAGCAGTTTCCGGGGGCCTTAGAGCAATGGGTAGAAAAGGGAGGCCCATGAAAGAGTGATGAGTGGGAACGGAGTAGGTTCTTCATGCCAGGCTGGACTGAGGCATGAGGGAAAGAGTGGCATGTGAGCCAGAAGGCAAGTCTCAATATCTGGTCGACGCGCAGAGGTGGGCAGTGTTGTGTGGGCAACAGAGCAAACATGGGATCATTTTAAGCAGGAGGGGTGGCATGCTTCACTGTGTAGTTGACGGTGCTTGCACTTCAAAGAAAGTATAAACCTGGATGCTGGGTTTTAAAAAAAATTAGTTCCTCTTTACAGAAGATAGTTTCCTTTAGTACTAGGGTGGGCTCTGAGTTGGGGAAAGGTTGGAGGGTAGACGGGAAATTTCTGTAAAGCAAAACTAGACTACCCCAAGGTTTGTTGGGAAGTAGGGAAAGTGCAAATATGGAAGAAGAAGCTTTTTGTTGTTTTTTTCATGCTCACTTCTATATTTAGTTATATCCCAATAAATCCTAACAAAATAGAATATGTGGCTGAAGTCCACACTTTCTTGTGGTAGCTGATGAAGAGGGTAACCCCCAAACAGAAAACAGGGTGGTTAGCTGGCTAATGAAGTCCTTTGGTATTGACCAAATAATTTCTGATTTCTGAGTTTTGTTCTGAAATACAGAAAAGCTTATCCTGTGATCCTATCATGCCACGTGACTTCGGTTTCTATAGATACGTAAAGAACAAGTGGGAAAAAGTCTGGTTGCTAACCTTGGTGATGAGAAGAGCACCCTAAAATCTGCCAAACTGAATGCAAAAGGACTGTGAAGGCTGGGATTCGAATGTTCTCACAGGAGTGCACACCTTGTCTTTCTTCTTCCCACAGATAATACTGCAGGGGTGTACGCCCGGCGCGGCGGGTTCAGCCGGCAGAAGCAGGATCTCTACCTCCTGCCCATCGTGATCAGTGATGGTGGAATCCCGCCCATGAGTAGTACCAACACCCTCACCATCAAGGTGTGTGGGTGCGACATGAACGGGGCACTGCTCTCCTGCAACGCAGAGGCCTACATCCTGAACGCCGGCCTGAGTACTGGGGCGCTAATCGCCATCCTCGCCTGCATAGTCATTCTCCTAGGTAAGGGATCTCCCTGGTCACCTGCAGCGTGGGCTTTCCTGCCAGGTGCTCATGCCTAAAACATGTATTTCTCAAGTACAGGCTGGTTCCTAGGAGCGGTGCATACGTTTTGAGGCAAGAAAAGGCCATGCCTGCTTGCCTGCACACCATCGTGCGTGGGGGACCAGGTGATCTGATAGCAGCGGAGGGCAAGGTGATAAGCAACGTGGCTGGCAACACAGGATGACATAGCAGAGCCGTCTGGGCATGCTGGGTGGGTGCACAGGGAGGGATGCATCAGAGAAGGTTCGGCGAATGAGGAATAAGGCAGAGACCTCGTATACGAGCCGCCATTTGCCTTACAAGAGGAAGGAAAAGAATTAGAGATAGAAAGCATAATCATGAAGACAAAGAGTGTGTAAGCAGTCAAGGAACTAGACTAAGGTTGCCCTGACTGAAGCCAGGATTGGCTCCTCTTCTCATAATATGAAATATCTGGGTGGTTGCCCCACCCTCTTTCCCATCTCTATCCTCTACTCGCATTCCCACCCAGGAAGCTTTGCCTGCACTTGAAGACTGAGGTGCCCTTCTGCATTTCATCCCATTGGTAGTTCTCTCTGTAATAAAAGGAATGTGCTGATGCTAATCAGATCTACCCCCACTGGATCTCCGGAAGAGTAAATGATCTGTTCCAATCTCAAGAACCAAGTCTGAGTATGTCTTGACCAGACTTAGTCTTTCTCCATGACAATCAGTTCTCCATTGAATGAACTAATGGTGTCCAGCTGCATAAGAATGAGCCAGTGAGCTCAGAGCAACATGCAGTTGCTGAGTATCATCTGGGTACCAGGTCCTACATCTATCCCTCGGGGATAAAGAGAATCATCACACAAGCCCTCAGTGCTCAATAGGCTCATAAGGAAAACAGGCATGAACCGATAAACCACAGAGGCACATGGTCAGTGCCCTGAGGTGGGGCGGAGGGGTGGGCTGACCCTGACTGGAAAGGTCAGAGGCCTCCTCTAGAGGAAGTGGCATACCTCTCAGACCCTGTATGAGCTTTCCAGCTGGTGTAGGGGGGCACGGATAAATCAGTGTTCCAAGCAGAGGGAAGAGATTATGAAAGTTCACAGTCTAGTGGGGAGCCAGATATGTAAACCATGTGATAAGCATTATGTTGGTAGAAGAACAGAGCCTGGCAGGTACATGGGGCAGGGGCCAGTAGTCCTGTGGTGTCAGGGTGGGATGCCAGGAAAGCGCTTTTGGGTGAAAGATAAGAAGGAGTCAGCTAAACAAAGGCACTGACAAGGAGTATTATCGGAAACAAGGCACAGAAGCAAGGCCCTGGGTGGTGAGCACTGGAGCCACATACAGTCCCAGCAAGTACAGACCCTCGTCCCTGCACCTCCGGGGATGTGGACCCAGAGAAGCTATCAGTCCACTTGCCAAATTCAGCCACAATCATTTTCTTCAGTTTGCTGAGTATGTGGGAGAGTGTTCTAATGGAACATAGGAGAAACCCCTTGTGGAAGGGACGGGGAATCGATTATGAATTAAGCAGTGTCTGAGCTTTCCTTGTAAGCAACTCTGCTCACTCATCCTAGATAGCCTGAGCTAGTGGAATCCCCTCTCTCAGGAAAGAGATGGAGTTGCTTCATCTGGAGTTTCTGCTAAGGCTATTTTCTGATGTTCAAATAGGGAAAGACTTGTTTCCTGGGGATTTCATTAATGTCCCCTCTTTTACACGGCGATCTGAAGAGAGTTCAGCCATTCTTATGTGATAAGGCTTCAGGCTAAAGCAGAGTAGAATCAATTCTGACCCCACTCTCAGACCTCTGGGCAGGTGCTAGGCATCACCTGTAGAAAGGCAGGACCTGAGTCTCCACATGTCCTCACTCCTAAGCTATGAAGAAAATGCTATCTGCATTTGCCAAAGACACTGGCATATGCCACTTTTAAGGGGCTGCAGATCAACATATCTAGAAGTTGACTTTCAAAGAGTGTCCAGTTCACATATAAAAAGTCCCAAAACTTGCCAGTTTGTTGGATGCAATATTTTCTGGCAGCACTTTGCAGAAGAAGTGCCAGGTGGAGGAGGCTTTACATCTTTGGGGGCGCCAGGTAAAGCTCTCATCCATAGACTGGCTCCAGTCCTGGAGCACGTGCCCCCTGCTCTCCCATCAGCAGAGTCCCAGGAACACTGGGCTTAGCTCCTGCTGACTTTCTCTTTCTTCCCCTGTAGTCATCGTAGTGTTGTTCGTGACGCTGAGAAGGCAAAAGAAAGAACCGCTCATCGTCTTTGAGGAAGAAGATGTGCGTGAGAACATCATTACCTATGATGATGAAGGGGGTGGAGAGGAAGACACGGAAGCCTTTGACATTGCCACCCTCCAGAATCCTGATGGCATTAATGGATTTATACCTCGCAAAGACATAAAACCTGAGTATCAGTATATGCCCAGACCTGGGCTTCGGCCAGCACCCAATAGTGTGGACGTGGACGACTTCATCAACACCAGAATACAGGAGGCGGATAACGACCCGACCGCCCCTCCTTATGACTCCATCCAAATCTATGGGTACGAAGGCAGGGGCTCGGTGGCGGGGTCCCTGAGCTCCTTAGAGTCTGCCACCACAGATTCAGACTTGGACTACGACTACCTACAGAACTGGGGGCCCCGTTTTAAGAAACTAGCAGACTTGTACGGTTCCAAAGACACTTTTGATGACGACTCTTAACAATAATGATACAAATTTGGCCTTAAGAACTGTGTCTGGCGTTCCGAAGAATCTAGAAGATATGTAAACAGGTATTTTTTTAAGTCAAGGGAAGGCTCATTTAAAACAAGCAAAGTTTTACAGAGAGGATGCATTTATGAAAACTGCAAGGACTTCAAAGTGGTGACTACTGTGAAGTACCTTTTCTCACAAAAAGGCAAATATTGAAGTTGTTTATCAGCTTCGCTAGAGAAAAACCACTTGGCATACACAATATTTAAGTGAAGGAGAAGTCTAATGATGAACTTAAATGAAGGGAAATCGTTTCTGTGTTACGAACATCTAAGTCTTTTCTTTTTCTTCTTCTTTTTTTAATTTGTCAAAGAAGCTTCCACGAAATTAGAAAGGACAACAGTTCTGAGCTGTAATTTCGCCTTAAACTATGGACACTGTATGTAGTGCATTTTTAAACTTGAAATATATAATATTCAGCCAGCTTAAACCCATCCGATGTCTGTACAATACAATGTACAATTATGTCTCTTGAACATCAACCTTGTTACCGCTGATTCTTGTAAATCTTTTTGCTTCTACTTTCATCTTAAACTAATACGTGCCAGATATAACTGTCTTGTTTCAGTGAGAGGCGCCCTATTTCTATGTCATTTTTAATGTATCTATTTGTACAATTTTAAAGTTCTTATTTTAGTATACATACAAATATCAGTATTCTGACATGTAAGAAATGTTACGGCATCACACTTATATTTTATGAACATTGTACTGTTGCTTTAATATGAGCTTCAATATAAGAAGCAACCTTTGAAATAAAAAAAGATTCTTTTTTAATTCTGGGTTTGATTCTTAACATTGAAAAAAATTAAGTATTTCTAATGACCCATTTATATTTCTAATTTAAGATAATTGTGATCTTTTCATAACCCTATTTATGATCTGTGGTTGTCTGCTGCTTTGATTGTTTATTTAAAAATCAAATATGTTTTACAAATGTTTTTTCAGATAAGATTCTGTAACATCATGTAAAGCTTTTTTGTACATTCTCAGTAGCTTCACTTTCACACACATCTTCTAAAAAAGGATGATAAAGATCTGGGTCAGTCTATGATTTTGCAATACTTGTTATATAATATGCATTTATCTTGTATATCAATCATTTGATGGTTATGAGAGATGAATCCAGGAGAGAACTATCAGAAATCTAAATTCAAGATGTTGATTTTGTGCCCCATGCCCAGCATTTGGGATTGGGGGAGAGAATAGTCAAAAATATAAATTTGCCACATGTGGCCATCCGCAATCCAATGTTATTCTATTTTTCCTTACTTTGTTCTTGCCAGGTGATAATAATGACTACAATGGTTGAAACTGCTTATTTTTTTCTCCTGTAATTTTTACTCCTCTTCAAATAATTGGGATTTTAAATTTGATAAAAGACAAAGCAATTCATTTCTAAACCTTTGTTTTAAAATATCCTTTGGGCCACAAGCGCAGAATGAGGGCAGGGACCAGGGTAGATTCTGAGGGTCAATGCCACTTGACCCGTGAGTATGCCCACTGCCTCCTGCAGTCCCGTCTAGCTGCCTGGGGATGGGGACTTCCGTAAAGGTCATATCATTTGCTCAGTTGGGCCAAAGGTCAAAACATAGCAATACTTGGGGAAAGAGCACCCAAATCCATGCTGCAAGTGTTTCCTCTTTCCCCCCAGACACAGGGCACACGCTTTCTCTTGGGTTATAGACAATTGTTAGATTATCTTTTCTTTTACTTTATTGTGCAAGTTTGTTTCAAGCACTTCTTGATATCCTGCTATCTACTATTTTTATGACTCCGTCAAAATGCATACAAAAAGAAATGTTTTTATGAAGTGCTCACTTCCATTTTACTTTGCATTTAAATCAAATTGTCTGAACACTTCAATGGAATAAATTCTGTGGACAATGTCACTTTGGAATCTTTCATTTCAGTGAAGGATTGCACATTCTCAATACTTCCATAATTGCAGGTTTTGTTCATTTTTTATATGGTTTTTGTAATCCAAAGAATATTTTGCTAGATTTGCACAGATCTCCAATTGAATTTGAAATGAAGAAATAACTCAAAAGGAACATGAATAGCACTTAAACAAGCATACAGCTGTGAGTAACCCTGTCACCATGGATGATCCTTTTTTTCTAGGAATGTATTTGGATTAGATTTGACAACTACATTTTCACATTTTTATGTTTAAGTTTTTTTAAAAAGAGCTATCTACTTTTCAATAGTTAAAAATACTTGGTTTTCTTTTTATCTTCTCTTTTTTACTTTCAGCCTCTATTGTTTGTAGAACCCTCTTAGAAGCTTGGAAATAAAATGTCTTTCCCGACTAGTGGAGTCCTTTTTCATTTGGAACATACTGCCTTAAAAGCAATCTTAGTTTCAGGGGTCCTTCCTTACTTCGATATAAAGTTATTGCTGCTTTATGACATCAATTCAGCTCAAAGAAAGAACACTTCTTTCTTCTTGCCCTTGAGTAGTGGACATTATTTACATTTATCATTCATTCATTCATCACAATCTTATTTTGTGCATTGTGTTAGTCTCTTAAAAATGCAGAGCGAAACTTGCTGCCTTCCTTGACATTTTCAGTCTTTACAACCTTGTTCCAAAATGTCTATCCTGTTTTCTTATAATGACCTGTTACCTCTATGCCCAACCATCTCCCCTTACATTGCAACAGGATACTTTCTCTTCTTCAGGATGAAGGGAACAAGATCAATAAGAGAGATAACCAGAGATTGTAAGATGTTGACTGTGAATGGAATGAAGGCCAATTGCAGTCACTTGGAGCATTCAGGATGCATCTGTGTTTAAGCTAAGTTATACCTTACAGGCTGGTGTTCCTGGGATGATGGAGATGGCTGAGAGAGGGGATTATCTACATCACTTGGAAAAGCTTATTAAAAATACACAGTCCTAGTAGAGTATGCCAGACAGATGGTATAGAGTCGGGGTATTTTAAATTGCTCCTGGGCAATTATGTTCCACCTTCACCACTTGTTGAGAACCTTTGTAGAACAAAAGGGATTTCTCAGCAGAAGAGTGGCTGAATCTACCGTTGGGCAGTGTGTGGAGGGCAAACCTAATCTGAAAGAGCACATCAACCCTGAGAGGCACAGCAAGAGGGCATTTATGGAGGTCAAAACAAGATACAGTACATCGGAGATAGAAAAGGGGATAAGTTTCTCTGATGCTCTGCCATCAACCTGGTCTAGACCATCAGCATCTCTGACCTCCTTAGCTGTTCTTCACCTCCTAACACTCTCCACAAAGAAGCCAGCAGGACATAACATGCAACTCAGCACACATGACTCCATTTAAATCTCTCCCCAACGTCTTAGAGCAAGTCCAGTTCCCTGACTTTATTGCTTTGCATTCCCAGACCCCTGCAAATGTCCCCCACTCCATCTACCACATTCTCATTTCAGAACATCATGCTGCATGCAGAGTGGCTCCTTCTACAAACAGGCATTCCCTTTTCCATCTAAAGCTGGGCACCCCTTGCTGGTTTCCTTTGTATTAGTCACAGCGCTGAACTTATTTTACCTAATGGCTGTGTGTGTGTGTGTGTGTGTGTGTGTGTGTGTGTGTGTGTGTGACCCATCAGAATGCAAGCTCCCAGCTGCAGGGGTCTTTTCTTGTTCACCTTAGTATGCCCAACCCTTACATTATGCCTGAAACGCCATGGGTGCACAGAAAATGCTTGTCGAATGAATGGCGGCACACCTCCACAAGGCAGACTTAAGCAGGATTTGATGACTGGCTAGTGAATTCTAGTTTTAAGCTTCCTTACCTAAGAAATTGAGTGAATGATGATCTTGGTACTTGAGGTTGTGAATCCAAAACAAAGAGTGGGTTTGGGAGAAAGTTTGGGTTGGGCTGAGTTTGGGTTGGGCTGACAAATTGGAGGTGCCTATGTGATAGCTGGGTGGAACAGTCATCAGAGGTCATGATACAGGTCATCAGAAATATAGGTTTCCCACTGGTTTCCTACAGAAGTAGGACCCAGCAAATAGAGTAAGAGGTAGTCGAGTCTCTGATGTGATTGTGTTTTTAATTGGGTTTCTCTGCTCTCTTCCAACTTTAAGGAAGCATTTCAATGATGAAGTAAGTCCCTTTGGGGTTGAAGAGTTGTGCTGACTTCAGTTTTATTAATAAGGATAATTAATAAGCATAAACCTTATCCATGTATGTTAAATGCTTTGAAAAATAAGAAGGGAATGTTAATTAATTCACTTATTCTTTTCTTCAATTAAGTGAGGCTTTCTCGGCAGCTCATACTGTGTGGGGGGAGCAATACTAAGTATGTGGCACTGATCTCATTCCCATGAGAAGGCAGAGCAGGTGCTACAATCCCCATATTACACTGAAGGAGACTGTAGACCAGAGAGACTCATCCTCTTTCTGAATAATGCTCAGGACATGACTGTCAAGGCCGGATGGGGAAGGACACAATTTCTCCTTCCTTCACCAAGGTACTTAATGCTTTAAATAAACTTAAAGAGCCAACAGTAATGACTCTTCTTCGAAATCGGTAACTTAGCGGAGGCGCTGGCATTAACAGCTCAGGAGGGATGCTCTCTGACCTACGTGGGGCTTCATTCCTTTGAGCAGTCATTCACCAGACAGTGGGACAACAGGATCTAGTCATACTTTTGTGTGTCCATTCTGTCTCCCAAGTCAAATACAGGACAGGATTGTGAACTATTTCTTCTGGGCTTTACAATCTTTCTACCATGTGAATGTTAAAAATCAAATAGAAAAGAAACTGATCGGGCATTTTATCATTCTTTGTATTATGTTTCATGTAGAAGCTTGGTATTTCATCCTCCCCATGAGATTAAAAGGGTACAAAATAAATAAATAAAAAACAAAAGTGAACATCTGGAGCCTCAAGCCTCCGTCAGGTCTTAAGGACTTGAGTGTAAAATTGAATTTTTATCTTTCAGACTAATTTATCTGATTATTTTTTATGACCCGATGTTGCCATCTTTTTAAGAGGGACTTTATCATTCCAGGTATTTCTATATATTTTAATGTTGATTATGTCAGTGATGAAATTTTCTATAGATTTTAAACATGATTTTGCAGTTCTTTGTCACTTTAATCAATGAATCACCAAGACTTGGTCATCTCTCACGGGCTTACAGAGGCAACTAGTCTAACACTCATTCTGCGGAAAGCGAAGGAGAAAAACAACTGCACAGGCTTGGACATTTCTAATATAAGGCATTTCATGTCTGCTTAACAATGGAGCTTCTTGCTGGGGAGAATATCAGTACACCCCTGTGTGGAAAGCCTGGCTGAAACATTTACCCGCTGTGCAACTTTGGACAGGTGTCTTGAATTCTCTGAACCACAATTACCACCAACATGTAATGGAAATAACAATTTTTGCATTGCTATGGCAATGAAAAATAAATGAAATCGTATTTCTAGAACCACTGACAGTTTCTAGAACAGAACAAACACTGATTATGAGGTAGCTATTATATTGTTAGTATCCATAGTCTTTTCTCAGTGACAGATTGCAAGCAATGTAAGGGAAGAATTTACCACCTCATGCCTCCCTACTTCAAGATGAATTCACTCAGTTCCCCTGAGCCAACAGTACAATGTAGTTTAGCACAACATAGTTTAGATTAGGCAAACAGATCAACAGTTTCCTACTACCCTCCCCGGCAATTCTTTTTAACATGGCTAATTGCCTGGCCAATGAATTCACTTATGTTTGACTAGACTGTGCAGGATCTATTGGCAAAACAACAGGTAAAATCGCTTTTAAATGTCTTCTCAGAAAACAATAAATAAATTCACATGATTATGATTGTATTTAATCTCATGGAAACTATGTATGAAATTATATTTGAAATCCGGATGAGTCTGTTAAGCACTGCACAAACTTTGACATTTCTAATATAAGGAATTTCATATTTGATATATTTTGTTCATTTATTCAACAATGGCACTCCTTTTTTATAGACATGATTCTCTGAAAATATTTAGATTTGAAGACATATAATTTCATTAGAATACTTCATTTTCTATAACAACTCTGATGAGTTTAATTTAAGCACAATTTTTACTTCATTTAGCACTCAGGAAATTGGAAATTATTTTATGCTATGGTAATTTTCTTCCTCTTTTTTTGTCTTAACACTAACTGGAATGTGAAAGAAATAGTAGTGCTTAGAAATATAATTTTCAAATTACTTTCTCTTATGGATTATAGATTTCTCTTTTCTTGTGGATTTCTCTTTTCATCAATTTGATGATGCCGACCAGGCAGTCTTCCTATGGGGTACTCGCCTTTCTTTTTCACTTCGGATTCTCACATAGAATGAATACCAAGTAAATGTTAGAGGCAGGAATATAGAGATGTATGGATGAAGGAAAATAAAGTCTTCATTTTCTAGGAATTACACCATTCTGAACTATTAGAAATAGTCGTGTGTGTGTGTGTGTGTGTGTGTGTGTGTGTGTGTGTGTGTGTCTGTAAATTCATCTGGGTATGTTTCCTCAACTACCCACACCCCCTATTTTGATAGCACTAGCACTACTATAATGTATTGGATTTAGATTTGACATACCTCTTTGCAAGCTTAAATATTAAAACTGATTTAAAAAAATATCCTTATCCCTTGCTTCTAGGATACTGAAATATTTAAAATAAAGAAAGAATGGGATTCCTTTGGTTTATACATTTCAATGTTCAGTATATTTCACTTAACCTCTGAGCAGAATTCAATAACCCCCCAAAAAGGATTTTTAACCCTTACTGGAATTGCTGCATAATAGTATGTCAATTAATCACCACTTACTTGTTCACTACATTAGCAAATGTTAAACACCTTATTAATAGCAGAACACTCAGCAATGCCCAGAGAAAACAGCAGTAAAATGATCAAGTTCCCGCTTTCTTGTAGATGAAGTTCTGCTGGGAATATCAGATGGTGATTGAGTTTGGATGCAGACATATAACTTGATAGGAAACTTGGTAGGATAAGTGATTTGATTTCTCCAACTAATAAATAGTAATAACAAAATGGAGGAGGAAGCTACATGTTAAAAAAGACTTTGCAGATATATCAAACAAACAAAATATCTCGGTCCTTATTCAGTCTTACTTGATTCAGGCAAAATGCTTTAAAAAATGAGACACTCAAAAAAAGTGGAACATTTACTGGATATTATTTAATATTTGATAGCAATTTGACATTATTTTATATCTTTGAGAATAAGTTTTTAAAGAGGATTTTTTCCTTTTAGCAATACATACTGAAATGTATATCATATATATGCTTATGTATATGCTTATATATAATACATATATATAACATATATAATGACATTTGAAATTTACCTCACATAAGTTGGGGCTGGGGATGGAGCAGGGAATGGTAAAGTATACGGATGAAATAAGATTGTCTATGTACCAACAATTGTTTAAACTCCCTAATACATACATATGTACTCGTTATATTCTTTTTTCTACTTTTATGTGACATTTTTCATAATAAAAAAATAGAACATTTATCTGACTTTACTGTTGTTACTGTTTTTGATAATGTCTTGACCTCATCCCAGATCAACTGATTCAGAATCAGATGGCATTTGCACACTTGCACTTTTTAAAGAAGTGCCTTACTTAACTATATTGGAAAATTAGTAAAATCAATACTGCCTTTATTTTAAAGGTTGCTGTCTTAGTTCACCATGGATTGTTTGCACTCATTTTGACTTTCTAAAAAATTTGCATTAAGTTTTTTTTTATCTTATAATTGAGTTTTTGATCCTCGATAAAATGGAGCACTGAAGGTTAGTAACTCAGAGGCAATTTTTTTCTCCTGGGATTCTAACGTAGACAAGGAGAAGACTAAGGAATCTTCTTCAGTGACTAGTCTAGACAAGCACATCTCAGATTTTAAAGTGCATGTGAAATGACTAGGGATCTTGTTGAAAACTCAGCAAGTTTGGAATGGAACCTGAGATGATAAGTTTTTAACAAGTTCCTAGGTGGTGCTGATCTCTGGTCTACAGGATGTGCTCAGAACCAGAGTAAATGTTATCCCACCACAGACAATGCCTTCCACATGGGATGAAATGGATGGGGGGTCCAAGTCCCCCAGGATGTGTTTGAAAGAGCAATGGCCAAATAAGGTGAATCATTTCAGAACCCATGGGGTACCCCGTTAAGTCAATTAGATGTGAAAAATAAGCATCAGTATGTCTGAGGCCCCTCCAGCTATTACAGCTGACCAGGGCATGATAGCAATCTTGCCAAAGGAAGCCCCACACATAGTTTCTTGGCTGCTTGCCCTATTTTATATTCCATTAAGATATTTCTTTCAGGTTCCCAGTCAAACCTGCCACATTTGGATGAAAAGGTCCCCGTCAGGTTAGCTGTCTTCAGTAAAGCAATCTGCTTGGAGCATTCACAACTCACTCTTGCTTTGGCTGGATGCATTCAGCCCAAAGGGGAGTTGTGACCACCAGCTCTCACACTGGGGAAGTGTATGTTTTTGGTATCTCAGGTCACAACCTTTATATGGCAAAAAAAAAAAAAAAAAAAAAAAAAAAAAATCACTCTTCCATGGGACATGCCTATTTTGTCAAACTGGTAGTACCCCAGACAATACTGGCCTTGAATTTCCTATTCAGGATTTCACTAGAATCCAGGCACCTTCTGCAAATGGGGGAGTGGTCTTAATCTTCCCTTAAAGGTATTGGTAGGAGGGCCTCCCTGGTGGTGCAACGGGTTAAGTCTCAGCACTGTGAAGCTATTGGCAACCACTGCAGCATGAGTTCCATCCCTGGGAGCTGACCCACATAGCGCAGCAGACCTCTCCTGTCTTTTCCCCTGCTCCCCTCAGCAGTGTACTTCAGTCGATCCACCTGTTCTGCTCCCCACTCTGTCTCTGGTGAATCCTCTTACCCCCCACATCTCTGGCCTATACCTCAGCTCTTGTATGCATAAATAAATAAATCTTTAGAATAAATAAATAAATGTATTGGTAGGTGAGATCTTGCCTGTGCAAGCCATAGCGTCTAAATAATTTGAGTCTTGACTCCCTACAGTATAGAAAATATCTACTATCTAGGGCTTTATTTCTCAATTACCCTGTAACCTCTTCAGACACATTCCTAGTGCCCTGCCAAGAAGAACCTGGGGGTCAGATTTGCCAGCCAGACATCACACCTTTTTATCTTGGCTAAGAGTAGATTTGGAGCATTAAATCCCTCCCTTTTCACCCTAGTTCTTACTTCTTCATTGTGATTAATCTTCTAAAAAACAATTTAAAAGCTATTTGACTTTAGGCTATGTCTGCTTTCTCCAGAGCAAATCTCCTTGAGGCTAAAAGCACAAAACTTTCTGGTAGCCTTTTAAAAACGGAGTGGAGTAGGGCAGAAAGTATAAGGAGAATAAAATTTGATGTCATTAATATTTAGCAAATGTATTTTGATGATGGGAAGAGACAGACAACAATCATGACACATTAATGAAAATGTATCTATCTGTATGTTTGTGTCTGTATATTTGCATGCGTGTATATATTTACATAATTACAGTTAAAGTTGTATGCCAATACATAGCTTAATGTGAAGGAGAAAAATAAACCAGGCAAAGGGAAAAGAATGGTCAGATTGAGAAGAGTTCAAATTTTATATAGTCCGGTCAGGGAAGGACACAGTGAGAAGATGATATTTGAGCAAAGCCCTGAAGGGACTGAACAACTAATCACACAAACATCTGGTGTAAGAGTGTTTCAAGCAGTGGAAATTAGAAGAATAAAGGCCACTGAAACCAGAAAGGCAAAAGAGAATGAAGGGAAAATAATTGCATGAAATATGGCAGGTAAAAGGACATGTTTAACATCCATATGGCACGTGTACATGTTAAATGAGTAAAATGATAAGCAAACTATGAAAGAGTAAATGCAAATGACTAGCAACAACCCCAAAAGATCATGCATATATCATCACCCACTAGTAATCAAATAAATATATGCTAAACTAAGTTAGTTTAGTTTAAATTAAGGTCTCCTATTTAAATGAAACAAAGATGAAAACAAAGTTAAATTTTCTAATAGTAGTACAACAGGATTCAGAGAAACAAGCACTAGAATATTCTAGTGTCATCAGTGCAAATTGGTACACTTCTTTGGAAAATCAGTTTGGCAAGGTGTAGACAAAATGTCACAAGACCAAATGTTTTATTTCTGAGAATCTATCCAGATATCGAATGAATGTGCAAGAATGGTCAGGGGCATCAGAAGCAATTAAAGGCTCAGCAGCATCCTATGTGTTAAGTAAATACAGCACATTCTCTCAGTGGATTAATATATAACTTTAATCATAAATGATTTAGTAGTATGGTGACAGGGAAAATGCTCATCACGCGCTGTTAAGTGGGGCCTGGGTGGAGTCAGCATAGAATGCTGTATGTGTGTTTGGATTGAAGTTTAAGTTTATAAACATTTCCTATCATGTGTGTGCATGTTCCTGTATTTGCATGTATTTTATTCTTCCTCCTTATGGAATAAACAGTGGCCTCACATCAATATATATGGAACACTGGAGATAATGTAGGAAGAGAGAGAGGATGGGGGGAGATTTATTGGCTCATGTGATCAGTACATACAAAATTTGCAAAGTCAAAAGGTTGGAGATCCAGGGAAGACTTAGTGTGTGTCCAAAAGCAGTCTGTTGGTAGAACTCCCTCTTCTTCTGGGGAATATCATCCTTTTTCAATGAAAGCCTTCAACTGATTGAATAAGGCCCACCAATTATGGAGGGTAATTTGCTTTGTTCAACCTCTACTAATTTACAGGCGAATGTCATCTAAAAAAAAAATCTGTACTGAGATATCTAGAATAATGTTTGATTGAATATCTGGATTCCATGGTCTAGCCCAGTTCATGTGAAGAGTAACCAACACAGCCTGCAACAGGTCCAAGTCTACATAATGCATCAAGTCCATACTTGATGCCAACAACAACAACAAAAAACAAAACAAAAACAAACAAACAAAAAAAAAAAACTCAGCACCTCTTCCTTGATGGTTCTAGCAAAATGCAAGAGAAGACTGAGCTGGCTTGGTGTCAGATCCAGGGGGTATGTATCAGGGTATGATGGTTAGAGAAGCCTAGGTCACACAGTGGGCTAGAAAAAGGCAACCCCAATTGTGCCACATGGAGTGGATTCCTTAGAGAACAGGAACACAAGAAGGGGAATGAGACAGACATGTTGAGCACACGGAAGTCCTGACTTGAGTTCACTATGGACAATATCCTGCACAGAATTTTTAGGGTGGCGTTAAAATCTTCTCTTTATAAATCTTTTTATTTTCTAAGTACAGCTCTCTTTTTTTTCCCCCAAAAGAATAAAGGAGAAGGATGATGATAATAGTTGTCTGTCTGCTCTGTCCAAACCCCAAAATGTAGAATTGCTTCTAGAAGCACTAATAAACTGGCATTTATCTAAGGGGTAAAGAGTGTTAAAATCATTTTGTAAGGATAGGAGTCAGAATTCAAAATCTTGTTAGACTAGAAAATAGATCCATCTGGATATGTTTATTGCTGACAACAATAACAAAGATTATCCTATGGGATACAGTTAGGTTTCAAACAGGTGGGTTAGTAGGTGGGCATAATCATTAAACAAAGTTTTTATTGGTATAAAGAAAGACTACAAAGTCATAAGCTCCCGTGCCTGGTGTCATTTAAGCATATGATACAGAACCACTTATTAAGGATACTGCTCATACATATTGCTGTTAGAATCTGTGTTTATTTTTTTCCCCATTGTAAATACACTTCCTGAACTAAGGAATGTTAAGATTGGATGAGGATATCAGGATATCACAGGCCTAAACAATTATGTATCTCCATGTAACAGTATTTTTAGGTGGCCTTATTTTAACATAATCCAGGTTGTTTTTTTTTTTATTCCTCTGCTTAAAAAAAAAATCACATGGGGCTTTAACATCAAAATATTCACCTTTTTCTTTCCTTGCAGAACATATTTGATTATTCACCTTACATTTTCAGAAGGTGTTGCTCATTTCTACAAATTGCTAAATAAATAAAATGAAGGGGGAATTTTGATTTTTCCATATGGCCTGGATCTGTAACTGTTTTGTTTTTTTTTTTAAGATTTATTTTTTTATTTATACATACAAGCTGGGGTACAAGCCAGAGCTTTGGGGCGGCGAGAGGGTTCACCAGAGACAGAGTGGGGAGCAGAACAGGCAGATCAGAAATACACTGCTGAGGGGAGCAGCGGGCGAGGCAGGAGAGGTCTGCCACACCATGTGGGATTCTCCCCGGCCGGGCATCGAACTCGCGTCGCCGCTGCCGACAGCTCCACAGCGCAGCGCTTAACCGCTGCGCCACCGGGGAGGCCCTGTTTCATCTTCTAATAACGTATGGCCAGAAGTGACTCCGCAGTGTTGTCCAAACTAACAGTAGTTTCTCACAGGTTTCATTATATTATAGTCTTTCAAAATTTACTCTTCAAGTTGTTACACTTGTTGAGTGTTAAAAAACATTTCGATTTTAGAATAAAAACTGTAAGGCAAATAAGAAATTGGTCTAGGAAATAAAAAAGCAATTCACCATGTTTATAAAGAACTTTTAAAAAACATTTTGATGAGAAGAGACTTACAAGCATAAATATTTCCATTTTTATAGGTCAGAATGACTAAATTTGGCAATTTCAGTATAACAATAAGGAAGACAAAGGAGAAAAACAAGGACAAAGATAAAGAAGAAAATGAAAAGGAAAGTGACAATGGAATTAAGTATTTTCCAGTGAATAAATAAAAGTAAGAGCAACAATAACAAGATCAAGACTTCCATATAATGAAAATAATCATATAGCTTAAACAGAACCTCCATTTATCATTCAGATCTTATATAAAAATTAAACCAAAATGGATTATAGAGCTGAATGAAACACCTAAAACTAAGAAATTTCAAGAAGAAACTATAGAATATTTGTGATGTTAGGTTACAAAAATAATTTTTTGCCTCAATCCATAAAGGAAAAAACTTAATAAATTCTATCTTAGAAAATTTAAGAATGTCTGCTCTCAATGAAAGAACAAGTCACAGACTAGGAGATAATAGTGTAGTCTCATATTTGATGAAAATTTTGTACCCAGAAACCTAAATACCTCTTAAAAATCAATAATTAGAAAAAACAACCTGATTTAAAAAATGAACACAAGATTTGAAATGATACTTCACTAAAGAAATGCATGGAAATCCAAAAAACACATGAAAACATGCTTAATAGTGTCATTGGTAAAATGCAAATTAAGGTCATAATAAAACTACTAGACACCTACTAGTGTAGGTAGCACCACCAACAAAATGCCAAGTGTTGGTGAGAATATGAATCCTACATTGCTACCTGTGTGTAAAATATTATCTTATTTACCTGTGTGTAAAATATTATCATCGATTTGGAAAAATTTAAGCAATTGCTTACAAAGTTAGAGATATACACTCTGAGGTATTTAACCAAGTGAAACAAAAACCTCCATTCACACAAAACTTGACACACAAATATTTAGAGTGGCTTGATTTATAAGCACTAACAACTGGAAGGAATCAAAAAATTCAGCACCTAGGGGATGGATAAATAAACAATGGGGCGTCCAATAAAAAGAAGGAACTGTTGAAACACTCAGTGACACAAATGAATTTCATACATATTTACGCTCAGTGAAGGAAACACAACTCAAAGGTCATTTATATGACCTTCTTGCAAAGACAAAACCACAGAGACACACGACAGACAGATGTTTGCCCAAGGCTGGGGGTGGGAGAGAAGCTGCCAACAAGGGGGTAAGGGGAGATTTTTCTTTCCTAACTTACTTATGGTGGTGGTTTCCTGGTATCCCTCCTTGTCAAGAATAACATCACTGTGCACTGAAAATCGTGACGTTTCCCTGATGAAACTTCATCAAAAAAATGGGAAGAAACATAATATGTCGCCAAATTTTCTGGTCTTGGGAAACAAAAGCCTTTCCATTCTGTGCCATCCTCCTACCAGGTTTCCTGTCCAGATCCGAAATCCCAGAAGGAGGGGGCACAGCCACTTGGCATACCTGTATGTACCTAACATAGGGTGGGCCGGCTTCCAAGGCTAGGCAGCTTCTCAAGCTGCCAGGATGTATTCCTCAACTCCCATTAATCTCATTAAGAACGAGCCAATGACTTTAATTTGGATTCTTGATTGAACTATAAACTGTTCTCCATCTGCTTTGTAGTCTAAGCAACAGAGGGGCCGGCACCTCCCAGAGAGGAATTTGCTTAAAGGGTGGAATAGGGGAAATGGACAGCTAAAGAGGTGGGTGCCAAGCCTCTGGTGGTTAGGGAGATCTCCTTCAGCCTGAGCAAGAGAAGAAACATTTTTCATGATATGCCCATTCATCACTCTCAGGTCCGCAGAGTTGACGGCATCTTTTAATGACATTTCCATCATCTTTGTGTACAGTTCCACTCCAGGCTAACAGGCCTGCCCCACACAGCCCTTGCCAAAGAACAATTCCCTAGGTGGGCAAAGGGGGGTGCTTTCTAATGAGTGCCTATGTGCTTTCATCCCCGTTGTACTTTTTAAAAATAATTTATTTTTATATGTTATTAATCAGTGTTCATTTTTGTACAATGTTTGCTTTCTTTTCTCAGGTGTAGTCCCCATAGAATTCCCACCACCAATTCACCCGGGCCCCATCACCGTATACCTTGTGCTCTTCTTTCCCTTGTTTCGATCCCTCTCCCCTTCCCCTGCAGAATGTCTCTGATTTATAGTTGCCTGTTTATTTTTGTTTTGTTGTGTTTTTTATTGTTATTATTTTTTCCTCTGATCCCTTATTTGGTTCCCCTATACTCCTCCTATAAGTGAAACCATTTGATATTTTTCTTTTTCCTTCTGACTCTTATTTCGCTGAGCTTAAAACTTGTTTCTGTAGGGTGGGGACTTTGTGACCAGAGCAAGACTACTTATCAATACTGACACCCTCCAGGAGAGAAGATAGAGCCTGCGCTGTGTGCAGAGACCACGGATGACACAAATGATCCAAGCAGTTCCCCCAGGTAGACAGATTCTGCTTGTGCTTTGGTTTCTTTCACTCTCACACCCTCCAAGGCAGAGTCTGCATGTCCATGCTGGTTCCTTGGGGTCCATCGCCCACTGATATTTTTGTCCCTTTCTGCTGGATGTGTCCCTGGCTGCCATCGCAGCTTAGGGAGTGAGTGGGCTTTGCTCTCTGTAACCGAGCAGTAACCGAGAGGCTCCTTCTCTGATATTTTCTTAGGAAGGTGCATCTGTGGGCATCCAGACCATCACGGGTGAGTGCACTCTTCTTACTGAGCCTGGCTTCCTAGGCACTGCATCCACATCGGAGTGCTCGGGCATGTGCTGTGTTTCAGTCTCATGTGCCAGAAAGGTTTCTGCTCTGTGTTGATGGGTTTGTGAGTGGTTTGGGGGTGCTCTCCAGCGGGCCCCACTTCCAGCACTGTCTGCTCCAGAGAGTGGGCTCAGCCTGGCACAGGCGCCTAGATAGCTCTCTAGCCTTCCAGGGCTGACGGTGATCTCCTTGGTCTGCTTCCTAGGTCCTCTCTGCTGATCTCCTGTCTGCCCTGCCATGTTACTTCTGTTAGGAAGCTACCAACCTCCCCTTAATTATTCCCCATCAAGATCTCTTTTGCTTTCCACAGCACTGGTTCACTCACTGTCTTCGTCCTTTCCAGCTGCTGTCACAGAATACCACCGACGGGGTCATTCATCAACGACATTTATTTCTGAGGGTTTGGAGGCTGGAAGTCTGGGACCTGGGGTCAGCTTAGGTGAGTAAGGACCCTCTTCCCAGTTCCTAGCTGGCAGCTTTTCACGCTGTCCTCACTGGAGGAAGGTCTTAGGCATTTACCTGGAACCATTTTTTTTAAGAAGGCACTAATTTCATTAGTGTGGGCTCCACCCTCTTGACTTAAATAGTTCTTAAAGGCTTCCCCTGCTATAGTACCATCACTTTTGGGCTAAGATTTCAGTATGAATTTTTGGGGAACACAACCTTTCAGACCCTCGTTCTCACAGTCAAGGAAGCTGAGAGTAGACTTGTCATTTGGATCTGCCCTTCCCTGGGGGATTTGCACAGAAACTGCACTTTTCTTGACATAATTCAGTGTCCCACTAGTGGGCACACAGACAAGTGGTGGCCTTTTCCATCTGCTCCTTTCAGCATAGAACCCTCTTCCCTTGACTCTATGGGGGCAGAGGTGATGGAGAGGAGTTAATGGAAGTGGGGCATGAAGTCTTCATAATCAGGAGTGAGGTGTGGTGGAGGAAGAGAGCCTCACATCTCTCTGCTGCTGTTGAATGGAATAGAGCATCTTTGACAGGAGGTGGGGGGTGAAAACTGGAGGTATCTCCCCCTGTTCCAAGTGTACCAGGAACCCCAGACTCTGAGCAGGAGAAGGATAGTCTGTCTTCTTGGGCATAGCTATCCAGACTAGAATGCCCAAGGGAGAGTTTCTGTACCATGGGCCAAAGAGTGAAAGTGAGCAGGTCCTTACTCAAATGCCACTGGCTCTTTTTTTTTGCATTGCAATTTAGTAAATTTTCTCAAAAACACATCTCTTCATTTGAGTATGTTCTCACTAGACTCTTTAAATGATCATTTTTAATTTTTATAATTTCCAACAGTGACACTGACATTTTTGCTGGGGAAACAGTCATCTGAGCTCCTTACTCTGTCTCAGAAATTCTGGAATTAGTTCCTTCTTACCACCAATCCATAATGTACCAAATCATGAATGATTGTCTTTCGTCCACCTTTGCCCACATATAATCTCCATTTGCTTACCATCACTTTAATTTTGTCTATGTAAACTATCTCTTAAGCTTAGAAGCTTGAAATCCTGCTTCAGATTTCCCCCTTGTCCCACATACTCAGTTTTCATTTACCTTTATTCTTTCTATGAAAAGAAATAGAATTGTGAGTGTTTATCAAGTTCTTTCAAATCGTTGGCTTTACTCCTCCATATCAGATTTTTATATACTTAGCAAAGGGAAGAGGCTTAATAATTGCTAGTTTCCTCTCCCTTCTTCCCTCTTTCCTTCCCCCCTTCTTTCTTCCTTCCTCTGCATCAGTTACCTGCTCTACCTTTGCTTTAGGTGAAAAATAAACCTACCTTATCTGCCTTGGGAGACTACTTAATCTCTGAGGCCAAGGATGTCCTTTTCTTTCTCTGAATTTCCCATGGATTTGGCACTATTCTTTTCAAGTGTCAGACACCTACTCAAAATCAGTAGAAACATCTGCTAATACTAAAGCAAAAGTGCCTATGCTGGAGTTCTTCCAAAGGAGGGAAGGTAGAGAGAAAGTAACATGAGAGAGAGCAGCCTCAGGTTAGGTATGTTTTAGCAGCAGACTGGATGGTGGAGAAGGCTACTGGGCAATCTCACTTGATTACTGGACTAAATCTCATGCTGGATAATCAGGAACACAGAAGCGGTGCATTTAGTGGAAGGCGGGGGGCAACAATCAGTATATGATCCTAAAATATGAGAGAGAGGCCAGACGATGTGGGAAGAGTGCACTGGAATTGCTGAACACAATTGTAGGAGTTTATGGAAATCTTGCAGCAAAACTTGGCTGGGATGGAAGAAATCTTCTTCCAAAAGCACAATACTAGCACATTTGGGACACCAATCTATGGTGCATACCAAAGGAGAGAGACAGATAAGAGTGACAGCTGGATCAAGAACAAAGTTTGTATTGAACAAATTGGAATTTTCTCTTTAGCCCAACGCAGGGGTCAAGAACATCAGACAAGAGACAGAAATATGTCATCTCACTGTATAATAAAGTAACGAGGCTCTCTGCACGCTGTGGGTGGGCTGGGTGGAAATGACCCTGACTAGGGAGGGAGGAGTTGTGTCTGTGTCTGATGTTGCATGGGTGGGCTGAGAAATCTCAAACGTGAGATTTATGAGGTCCCATGTCTGGTACTGAAGGAAGGCAAACAGAGACATCTGGGCTGTGTGCAAGGAGAAAGAGAAACTTTTTGATGAAAAGGTGCCTTTTAAAAATGCATTGCTATAGGTCTCCCTGGTGGCGCAATGGGTTAAGTCACAGCACTGTGAAGCTATCTGCAGCCACTGCAGCATGAGATCAATCCCCAGCCAGGGAGGTTCCCACATGGCACAGCAGACCTCTCCTGCCTTGCCCAATGCTCCCGTCAGCAGTGTATAACAGTAGATCCACATGTTCTGCTCCCCACTCTGTCTCAGGTGAATCTTCTCACCTCCCCCTACACCTCTGGACTACACTCTAGCTCTTATATTCATAAATAAATAAATCTTTAAAAAAATAAAAATGCATTGCAAATATTATCTGTTACAAAAATAACGCTTGTCTATTGAAGAGCAGCTATAATTTAAAATAAGGTAGGAACAAAGGACGAAAACAGTCCACAGACATTCCTGCTATTGACATTTTTTTGTCTACTTCATTTTGCTTCTAGCCTATTTCATATGCAAGTTTTACATGGCTGTGATCACATTCTACGCACATTTCTGCACCTTGCATCTTTCTCCTACAAATATATTATACGTATTTTTTATGCTACCAATTTCCATAGCACCATTTTAATGGCTGCATAAAAGTCCATCATATGGATGTGTTATCATTTAATAATTTCTTTCATTATCTATTTAGTTTTCTTTATTATTGTATCAGCAGAATGGGAAACTATGGTGTGATAAACATATTTCTGCAAATATATTTATGCAGAGTTATTTCCCCCTATGTCTTAAGCTATTTCATTTGGATGGATTTCTGGAAGTGGAATTGCTGGCTCATAATAACCCTGTATGAACATTTTTAAGACTCTTGATCCATTAATGCCAAATTGCTTTGCAAGACTTCCGCATCAATTTACATTTCCATGCAGCGTATGGGAGTTCTTGGAAATATAAATATTAAGACACAGAAAGTGTATGCCAGAGTCTCTAGGTAAGAATTAAGTGAGCGGCTAGGTATCACCCAAAAGAGGAAAAAGAATAAAACTCATTTCAGTGATATACAAATAGTGAATATTTCTAGCATATGCCAATATAATAAGTTGGCGCTTGTTCTCAGATAATTACCTTTATTCAAGGGTTCCCTCCTATGATGCCCTTTTACGACCTTCCCACATTGCACCAGTCAAAATGGGTCACAGTTTTCCTCATGATATTCTTCAGAGTCTTCTCACAGACCCCTCTTATTAAAATTATTTCTATTCATATTTCTCCTAAAGTCTAGGGTCATCACAGGTGCTTAAACAATATTTGTTGAATTTAATTTGTATGTCCAAAAGCCATGGGATATGAAAAGAAACTGATGAAAAATGAGCTGGTGATAATTACAACAAGATAGGAGGAAGTCAGTAAATTAGTTTACTGTACAAGGTTGCCTTCTCTTTGATCATGAGGAGGAAACTCTTGGCATCAAGGTTTTCTGAAGCCATTAGGGAGGAGAGTAAAGAGGATTGGAGTAGGGTGAGTCATCCCACATGTGGGGATATAAGAAGGAGAGACTCATACCTTGAGAAATATGCTGATGTCTATATATGGTGGTAGGTTCTCATGGGGGTCAGAGCCAGAGCCTTCTCCTATAGGTGGTGCTGGGGATGGTGGTGGGGAGAGTGTCTCTTTAAGGAAATGGGTACTTGCAGCTATCAACCACCTGGGAAAGGAATCATCACTTATAAGAAAGAGCCAGAGTGAAGAAATCTCATCATTTCTGTACAGCCAAGTCAGTGTGATCTATGTACCAAGGAGGAAAAAGGAGGTTGTCTTCCTTCTGCTCTAATAAACAACACTAGCTTCAAATACCCTGTAAGCTATGCCTCTGCAGGCTTGTGTGGTTCTCAGAGAAGCTTATCGTAGGCCTGGAGGACAGGAAGCTAGAGGAAAATAGGGGCATGTGGGACAGGCACAGAGCCACCAATGGGACACAGCTTTTGCCAGCCAGTGGTGATTTTTCTGGGTATCAGCAGAGAGTGAGCCAAGGTCACCTATGTGAGGAGGTGTACGAAAGACCATGGAACCTGCTATGGTTCCCAAGCATAGCTGAAGCACTAACTTGGTGACCAGTCAGGGAGAATTTGTGATTGCATTAGGAATGACCAGACTCAAAACATAAAATGGGAAAGAAGCTGTTGCCAATGTAATTCATGTCACATGGCAAGATGAATTATAGTGGCAGGCTTTTCTGTTCCTCCTGCTACAGGACTTTTGCATATATAGACTTAGGAATTGCTCACTGTTACCTTATATATTCACTAGGCATACATTTTTCAGGGAATGGGTTGATGTATAATTTATATTAAATATAGGTACTAAATTCTGGGTTAGGAAAGTCAGAATCTGCCCATCTAAGAAGTAAAATTGAAGGGAAAAGAGAATGAGAAAACTGAAAGAGGGAGAAACTGACCCTTCTCTCCTTACCAAAAAAAAAAAAAAAAAAAAAAAAATATATATATATATATATATATATATATATATATATATATATATATATATATATAACCTATGAAATCAATTAACCAAGATGCTGAAGAGGTAGAAGTGTGGGAGATATGAGCACAATTATAAAGTATAGGGAAGGGATTTTATTAAAAGGTTGATAAATAGCCTTTGGGTTAGGGCAATATGATTATAGGAGATTGACTCATTTTATTTAATGTTAATTTGATACATTTACTGCTAATTAAATATGTTTAAAATGAAAGTAAGTTATCTTGTAACGGAGAGACAAAGGCAAACTTGAAGAACAAAGACTTTCCAAAATATCAGCAAGTCTGACGTCTTTGTAGTGTGTGTGGGGAGTGAATCTGAACCATTCAGAGGGCAAAACAGACCTTGTGGAGATGAGAAGGAGAAAACCTGAAAGAAAAACTATGCCCCACAAATAAGGAGCTCATAAAAATTTAATGAACAGCATCTATTGTATAGCTTATATTGTTGAGAGAGGGGTAATATAAAAATAGACTCTCAGAATAAAAAAAAATTAGCAGAATGCAATTTAAAGTACACAAAAAGTATGAAACTGATTTGAGACATTGCTATCATTATTCATATAATTTAGGAAATCTACTACCATATACACTAGTCCTCTTACCAGGAGAGAATCCTTCATCTCTGCATGTGCAAATCCCACCAACCTTGATTTTGTTCCAGAGCAAAGACCCCTCTTCCTTAAAAATAGGGTTTTATATTTCTATGTCACCTAATTACATTAGGTTCTTTTAGAGCAAAGCCAGTGTCTCCTCTGGAGATTCCTCCTTCAGTGTTTTTGTTTAGTGGGTATTTTGGTAAATATAGACCAAATGAATGCTAGAGAAAACCTCGTCATTTCAAAGCATTCTTCATGAATTTTCAGTAATGTAAGTCCCATTTGCAAGTTTATACCAAAGGAGAATTACTTCAGTTCCCTTCAACTTCAATATTTGATAGCCCTGTGAATCAAAAGAAAAATAAATAGCCCCACTGGTGAACTTTGATTGACACAGCCCATCTATACTGGGCAAAGTTCTGTGCTCAGCATGGGGATGACTGAATCAATAGAACACTAAAGCCTCAAACCCATCTTGGAGATGTTTGATTGCCCGAATGGAAATGTTGACCTTTTCTTGTTGGAAACTCACTCTCCCATTTAATGAAGTTGCAGCTGCAAAGAAAAGTACATGATCAGCAGGAGTCAGAAAATAATTTCATACTGATTGGATGCTGATCATTTCTAACATTGAATCTCTTAACCCTATTCCTGTTAGTCCAGACCCCCATCAGAGGGCACAACCTAGAAAGACCTGGTTTCTAACTCCCCTCTGAGGCAGAGCCAAGATCAATGAGATTTCAAAAGACCAGCTAAGGGACCCATCACCCATCCATTCTCCAAGGGGCTCAAAGGTGGATCAAATAAGACATTGAGAAGCTATAACCTGAGAGGTTGCTAAGAAAATAAAAGGACAGTGATTTAAAATTCTGACTTTCCTCTACTTTCTGGGGAATGGAAGGTGACATGTTCTTGGAACACACAGATCTTAAAAACAGATATTGAGGGCACAGCTTTGCCTGGGCTCAGGGTGAGGTCCAGGGTTTCTTCGGTGAAAGCCTTGAGAGTTGGGGGGGCGGAAATCTAGAGAATGAAGGATGTGACCCTTTGAAGAAGAGGCAGGATACTGTGAGTGCCTCAGGGTGAGGATACCAGAACTGGCACTGTCTCACCTCACAAATTGTTGAGTTTGTCACTCCAGGGAATGTTGGGCCCTTCTCTTCTGTTTAGAGTTCTTCTCCTGGACTTCTAAGACTGCCTTCCTAAGATCAAAAATTTTAAGGAACTGGATTGAGTTTGAAGTAAAGAGGGGTGTTTTTGTTTGTTAGTTTTTAAAAGATCAGAGAAGAGTCATCCCAGAATGGACTGGGCTGGCTGCCTTTGGAGGACAAAGGCATGAGCCCCTTCAAAGGTGTTTAGACATGTGTGTTCAGAAAGATCTCCCTGGGGTGTTCCCAAGGCATTAAAGATACCAGTGAGCAAGAGATGGGCAGGAGGTAGCATGGCTGTCCTTTAAGGCTCTTTTCAATCATCAGCATCTGGAACTTAATTTTGTGACCTGCAAACTGAGGATTTAGAAACATCCCTTCCTGAGCCTCCTGGTGGCGTAGGGACTAAGTCTCAGAGCTATCACCCTGGCCAGGGAACTGACCCACATGGTGCAGCAGACCTCTCCTGCCCTGCCCTCTGCTCCCCTCAGCAGTGTATTTCAGTAGATCTGCCTGTCCTGCTCCCCACTCTGTCGCTGGTGAATACACACACACACACACACACACACACACACACATACTCACACACACTCACACACACACACACACACACATACACACCTCTGACCTACACCCCAGTTCTTCTACACAGAAATAAATAAATAAATAAATAATTTAGAAACATCCTGCTCTCACAGAGAACTCTTGAGAATCGAACGTGGCTCTGTGTGCGTGGTGCCTCACACAGGGCTGGGTCTATGGTAGGACTTTAAGTTAATTTTCTTCTCATAACCAATTCAACTCTTACCGAAGCCTCACTGTTCTCAGTTGTGATTAAAATTTAAATACATATCATGCTCCAAGGTGTCCACCTGAAATGTCTCAGGAAAGAGAAGTTTTAATAAGTACACATGCTTACAATGGTGATATGCTGACATTTAAAAGCAATAATATTTGAACTGAGCAAGGAAAAAGGCTGGCACCCCAACGTGACTGCCCTGCATAATCACCTCGGTCCTTTTCCTGTTCAGAAGGTGAGATTATGCACCCATGCTCAGCATGGCACTGCTTGCTTCGTTTGCAGGTGAAGTCTAAATCCAATGCCAGCCATTGATTTGTTATAGCTGTTTGTTTATTGTCGCTGTCAGCAAGTAGAAATAAAAATCTCCATATTTTTCTCTTTAACACTCACACCCAGACTTCCAGTACATAAGATATTCATTCCAAAGGAGGCATATCAAATGAAATCCTGGGCGGTGACACCTTTTCCTTTGATTCCTAAAGGGTGATTTGAGTGTCATGAATTTCACTAAGTGCTCAAAAAAGCCTTTACTTAACCTATGATTTTTGGACAAATGAATACATGTAATTCATCTAATCCCAAATAAAATATGAATGCTTGCAACAAAATACAATTATTATAAAATCTATTTAGACATACACATGTCAAGTAGGTTTAATCTTAAAGATTTAGGAGATGCTTGCTCTCTGGGCTAAAAAAACACATTCTACCACAGCAAAAATTAACACAGCATGGCGCTTTCTCCAAAACCGGGCAAAGAGATCAATGAGACAGAAGTGAAAACCTTCACATGCCCCAGTGACTTCAACCTATGATCATACTGTTGGGCGACGGTATTGTTTTATCAATAGTGTTTGCAAAATCAGCCAGTCTTTGAGAAAATGAAAATTGCAATATATCTTTTGCATTTACAAACTAGTAGAAATTCCTGATGGATGAAGGTTTATATGTGAAATAATCTAAGCACAGAAAATTAAAATAGAGTTGTCATTTTATGATCAATTTAAAGATAAAATATATATAAATTTTGAAGTGATAAACAGTCTTAAAGGATAAATGCAACAGTTTTGTCTTCCATAAGATGAAAATTTGCTCGATTGTAAAATAAAAAAAAATGTTGAAGTGAGATTCAGGAAAAAAATGCTTAAGATATGATATCTAAAATAGAATTTATTTATATCTATAACAACAATTATCCCAGGTTACAATAGATTTATTAGAAAAGGAAGAGTCTCACATAAGGAAGAATAAATTGTACTCAGAAATGAGGAGCTAGATGAAATATATTCATCTGCTGTATGCCCAAAGACAGAAAAGCAGAGTAATTGAGTTCATTAAATTTGTAGTATATTAGTAAATTAAGCTACTGTGGACAAAAAAAATTTGGTAGAAATCCTTTGGAAAGCAAAATATGAAATACCAAGAGTATTAAAAATATACAAATATTTTGAAATGCTATCCAAATAATTAATATTAAAGAAGTTATTTAATTACAAACCATATATTTAATAATGCTTCATAACCAAAATATGTAAAGAACTCATATAACTCAACAACAACAACAAAAATGATCCAATTAAAAACTGGGCAAAAGGATTGAATAAACAAACACTTCTCCAAACAAGACATACATGGCCAGTAGGTACATGAAGAGATGCTCAGCATAACTAATCATCAGGGAAATTCAAATCAAAACTACAATGAAACCTCACCTCACACTTGTTAAGATGACTATCATCAAAAAGACAAATAATAAGTGTTGGCAAGTATATGACGAAAATGGAACCTTTATGGAACTGTTGGTGGGAATGTACATTGGTTCACCCACTATGAAAATAGAATGTCATTTTTTTTTCATAGAAGAACTGGGGTGTAGGCCAGAGGTGCAGGGGTAAGAGGATTCACCGGAGACAGAGTGTGGAACAAAACAGGTGAATCTACTGAAATACCCTGCTGAGGGGAGCAGTGGGTGAGACAGGAGAGGTCTGCTGCGCCATGTGGGTCAGCTCCTTAGCCAGAGATTGAACTCAGGCCCTAGTGGTGATAGAGCTGAGACTGAACCCCAGGCAGGACCCAGTATGTCTGTTCTTCAAAAAGTTAAAAATAGAAAGATCATATGATTCAGCAGTCTCACCTCTGGGTATATACCCAAAGAAAATGAAATCAGTATCTTGAAGAGCTATCTATATCCCCAAGTCCATTGCCGCATTAGTCACAATAGCCAGGATAGGGAAACAAGCTGCATATGTCAGTGGATGAGATGGATGGGTAAATACAGAAATTGGAATATTATTGAGCCTTACAAAGGAAGGAAATCCTGTCATTTGAGACACCATAGATGGACTTTAAGGCATTATGCTAAGTGAAATAAATCAGTAAAAGAAAGACCAATACTATATGAAACCACTTACATGTGCAATTTTAAAAGGCCAAACTCACAGTAGCAGAAAATAGAATGGTGATTACTTGGGGTTATTATGGGGCTAGGGGTGGTATAGAAAAAAATAGTAGGGAAGATGTTAGTTAAAGGATACAATTGCAATTAGAAGAGGAGTTTGTTCTGGAGATCTAATGCACAGCATTATAATTAGAGTCAACAATGGTATGTTCTAGGCTTCAAAGTTACCAAGGGACTAGGCCTTAAATGTTCACACCTCAAAATGAAATAGTGATGTGACTTGATCGAGGTTTTAGCTCACATTCTGAATGATGTAGGGTCATCAATGCTTTTTTTGCTTTTAAAAATGTTTCTCTGTATGGTTCAGAAAATTTGAAATAAGTGTGTATTATTTATAGGATATAAATAAAAGCCTGACAATTAAAAGATAAAAGAACCATTTGATGATGAAAAAGAGGTAAATGACAAACAATTAGTTATTTGCTGCTTATTACTAGAGTTTGTGCTGCGTCCTGTGAGCTGGTGAGCAAATTATTGAACCTGGGTTGGAGGTCATGGGGACCTGTGATTCCTACTGGGGGGGAGGGGCCAGGAGCATAGGAAACAGCTGGGACTTGTCTGTAGTGAGAACAGCCTTGTGGGACGGAATCCTTAACCTCTGGAGTCTGATGCTATCTCCAAGTAGATAATGTCAGAATTGAGTAACTTGTAGGACACCCAGCTGGTGTCTGAGATTTGACTGGTATGGGAAATATCCAACACATTTGGTGGCCTGAAGTGTCAGAAGTACTCTGGAAGTAGAATGTGAAAGGAAAGAAAAAGACAGAGTTTTTCGCTCTGCAGTAGATTCATCCAGTGATTTATTTAGCATAAGTTCCTTGGAGTGATAGGCATGATGCACACTTTTAAACTTTTCAAATGTGTCACTAGCAAAGTAGTGCTAGTTTTTGCTCTTTTTAAAAAAGATTTATTTTATTTATGCATAAAAGAACTGGGGTGTAGATCAGAGGTGCAGGGGTGAGAGACAAGAGACAGAGTGGGGAGCAGAACAGGCGGATCTACTGAAATGCACTGCTCAGGGGAGCAGTGGGCGAGACAGGAGAGGTCTGCTGCACCATGTGGGTTAGCTTCTTGGTCAGAGTGAACTCATGCCACAGTGGCTGGCAGTAGCTTGATAGTGCTAAGACTTTAACCCCTAGGTCAAACAGGAAGGCCCTAGTTTTAGCTTTTACACAGCCTAGAAGGCAACCTGTTTCCACACACTCTTACCAACAACTGGGTATTATGTCTGATTCACTCATTTATTCATTCATATTTGCCAAACTTACAGTCAAATCATATCATATTTTCATTTTCATGCATGTGGATACCAGGGAAGCTGAGAATAATTTATAGGCTTATTGGCCAATGTGTTTTTTTTTTTTCCTTTTATGCTCAGAGTAGCTGTGCTACTCCCAACTGTGCTACACTGCTTCTCAAAATCTTAATTTCTCATTTGTAGTGCTGTGTGGCCACCATGATCTCAGACTCTGTATTCATAATGACAGTAAGAGCTGGAGGTTCTCAGCTATACCTTTATAAGGAGTGACAAGTGTCTAAATATATTGCAAGGAAGCCTGAGACAGCCAAGAGTCTGATCCTTTCATGCGCGGCTTTGCATTTTTTTTGCCTGGGACTCCCTGCTGCCGGTGGGTTGCGTTCCCCTGGGAAGAGAAAGCCTGTCTGCTGTGCTTCCTGTCTGGCAGCTGTGTGGCTACTGGCTGAGCTTTCCCAGAATTCCCTGGGGATCAGCTTTCCTTCTTCACTGGTTCCTTCTCCTGGGGGAAGAGAGGCTGGGATGGGAAGAACTGGGCTGTCAGGCAGGGTGAATCAGATGGGAATGAGACTGGGCCTTCAGAGTGAGTCAGAGGGAAAGCCATCGAGGCAGAGGCTGTCGGAGGCCATCCTCATCGGATGAGCTGCCGGCTGTCACACTACTGTTCTCTGTGGCATGTGGTGATGGCTTCACGGATGTCAGCATCTCACCTTTGTGCATGGTTGGCTAGACTTATGCATTACAGTCCCTGTTACAAATCATCTCACTGAGCCTCAAGGCTTAGGGGTTCCTCCCACTATTATTCTGATTCCTTTGACTTAGGACTATCCTGTTCATCCAAACCTTAGCAGGATGGGGCCCCATTAGGAATTCATAGTGTCTTCCTCTTCTGTCTGAGAGAGCACCTTCTTCCCACCCAAGCTTTGGCCCCTGGGGCATGGGAACCAGACGCTGTTCTCAAATCAGAAGTGTCACCATCAGGGGATGGGTTGGTGGTTGTGGTCTGAAAAATGTTTCCTTTAGACAGGATGCTTCAGAAGTGGTCTAACCATCTTATGAAGAGGGGTTTGACGGCATAGCACAAGCCTTACACATGTTTTCCTTAGGCTGTGATGCCCCCTGTGTTCTTACGAGGTTTCTTACCATCTCCAGGCCTTTGTTTTTTTTTTTTTTAATTTTTTTTTTTTTAAGATTTATTTATTTATACATACAGCTGGGGTACAGGCCAGAGGTGTGGAGTGGTGAGAGGCTTCACCAGAGACAGAGTGGGGAGCAGAACAGGCAGATCAGTAATACACTGCTGAGGGGAGCAGCGGGCGAGGCAGGAGAGGTCTGCCACACCATGTGGGATTCTCCCCGGCTGGGCGTCGAACTCGCATCGCTGCTGCCGACAGCTCCACAGCCCAGCGCTTAACCGCTGCGCCACCAGGGAGGCCCCATCTCCAGGCCTTTGAATGGAACTCAGAATAGTCAGAGTTCAGTTAACTTTGTCACCTTCACAAATCTGTCTAGAACTGAGGGAGGCTTGGCTGGGATGGTGACCAGTCAAAATAAAAGTATTATTCAAAAGCAAGACCAAGAGATATTGAGTTGTTTGGTTAAACTATCTGCTGTCACAATTTATTTTTTTAAGTACCTGTTTTCATTATGCAAAACCACTTCCTAAAGTCAAGCTTTGATTTTCTGTATGCCATGTGGCTCAATCAGAGGGAGTGTCCCATTTTGGGGAGTAAATGAAGAAAAATTACCCCATTCTATTGAGATCTGTCCATCTATTTGCTTTCTAATAAACTGGGAGTCTCTTGGGCAGACACTAAATAGATTTCATTATTTTTTAACTTCATCATCTCATGCAGCACTGAACCTATCCATAAATAATTATTGAACAATGGATGAATGAATGAGCATTGCTTCTAGTTTCAGTTCTTTAAAGGGTTAAAATTTTTCCCCTCATGTAATCTCAGACAAAAGGTATGAGAAGCTTATAGCTGGAGGGACCTTTAAGAAATCCTATGATCAGGACCTTTCTTTTTATAGATTTCTAACAATGATGACACAAAGCATCTAAAGTCACAGAATGACACAAAAGTAATAGCTAGCTAGCTATTGTCTCTCTCTATCAACATATATTTATAAATCCACACACACGTGGCTTATATGGATGTGTGTGCACACATGTGCAGATACTGAGGAGGATGCTAATCTTCCCCACCCTTCTAGGTCCATATGGTGGGAAAATAATTAAATCGACACAAGAGAGATTAACAAGAGAAGAGACAAACTAATTATGTGCCCCTGGAAGCCCATACATAGATAAAAGGATCCTATCATCTGTTCATTCCAGTGAGGTTATATGTCTCTGGAAAGGGGACAAACCAGTTAGGAGGGAGAAACAGAACAAAGAATTTTGCAATTTAAAGAAACAGGGTTTGTCTACATAAGCAACCAAAACAGAACTTGCAAGCCTTAGTTAGTACTGGGAGTAGAGGCTGTCTCTCCCGTCTAGGACTCACCACAGAGAAGATATGTTTCCTGTTTATTTTTGTTCTTTGTTTTGTTTTGTTTTGGTTAGGGGAGATGGATAATTAGGTGAAAAAAATCATTCTTGGATCTTCTGTCTTTTAATTTTTTTTTGGTTCAAAATAATCAGCATGTTACTTAAGCACAGGCAAAGAATGCTCCCTGGATGCTAATGTCCCTCAACTCCCACTTTGTCAAGCTCTGAGGATCACTGATTTTAGAGACTAGCTATGAGGGCACTAGGACAGATTCAGGGAGGCCAACCAGAGCCCCATGGAGGTAATTCAAGTTTCCAGTGACAAAGCCCTAGGCTAAGGCTGCATGGAGAGCAGAGAAGGACTCTGGTGGGGGTGGAATCAAGGAGATACCATGCTTGATTCTCCCTTCCAGGAGTCGCTGGTGCCTTGACTGTCAGTGATAGCACTGTTTCTGGTTTGAGAAATACTCTGTAATTGAGAGACCAGAGGGGCTTCCTCAGCGTCAGGCATGTCATGGAGAATATTGTTTCCAGCTCTTGCAAACACAGTTGCAATTTATCAAAAAATTCTATATTTTGAGGTATTCCTGTTTTGAAAAGATTACCCCTCTCCCAACTGAGCAGACCCAAAAGCTAGTGACACAGGACAGTCCTTCCTCTGACAAACAAAATCCTGCAATCCAGGACAAATCCCCAGGCGCCTTCTGCCTCCATTATCTGTGGATTCTTCCTCTTGTCTCCGGTTTCCCCTTTAACACCATCTGTCTTGTCTCTTGTTTGTCTTTGAGTACTAGAAAATGATCTTTTGCTCTCTTCTTGGCCTGTGCAGGCCAACACACTGCCCCAGAGGAGACTCTGAGCCTGCATTTTGCGGTGGACTTTCCCGATGGTTTTGACCTTGGCCTCCCTCTCCTGAAGTAGGGCTTTCTGGCAGCCTTGCCCAAGCTCTTATCTCTCCCATCCCCGCGAGGGTGTCAGAATATCCCACGGAATCATTAATCAAGGACCCCGTCCTGACATCAGCTCTTTAGAAGCTCCCCGGGAGCTGTGAGTCATCTGGAGGTCCAGGCAGACCGCACTGGGCGGCTTTTATCCACAGACCCTCCCCAGAGCTGCGAGCTGATTGATGGCAAAATGGAGAATTAAACATTTATGTGTAGACCAGAAAAGCACAGGAAGAAAGGAGCTGAAGTGCGTATGTTTGCTGGGGGACCATTATCCATATCAGCACTATGCTGCCTTTGGACACACCATTTTCTCTCACTACTAAAAGCCTGTAAAGAACATCACCTCCACGGAACATCTGTACCGGGCTGACAGATCACACTAGGGGGCTGAACTGCCTCTCCATTCAAACAACCACAAGAAACCTGTGATAGCATTCTCTTCCTTTAAGATTGATTGAAGTATTATCCTTTCCAGCCTGACTCTAGACCCCTTTTT
>PVIJ01007060.1:0-86006 GCA_004024925.1 Scalopus aquaticus | reverse complement strand
TGGTATGAGGAGACAGAAGGCTGTGGATGGATGCAGAGTTCTTTGATAACCAACATCACTCTGCGTGCTAATTTGCAAAACGGAGAAAATATTGGCATGCGCCTTCAGAGGCCCTTGGAAGAAAAGCATCAGAAATATGAAAACATTAAAATTCTGTTCAAAGTGTTTATCTTATGTAACAAATTTATTGGGGAGTCTCAACATGTTATGGGTATAAAAAATGAAACAGTTTTATCCTTATCCAATAGCCGCCTCTTAACTAGGCTATGCTGACCTAGCTTTCCTGCCGGGGAGTAACTCCCTTACCAGCAACTTGGCCAGCTCCTCTAACTTTCCCATCACGCTTGGTTATGAGAACAATCCATTTTGTTATTTAAGACCCAGCCCTGTTTATCTGGCTACCTCAGTCTCCATTGAGACTCAAAGCTTATGTCCTCTCCCCCAGGGCTCTCCATTCCAGACTGCAGCTCCAAAGGTTTGCAGGCTGCTGGTCTGTTCTTCCTCTACTTACCTCCTTTCTCCCCTCTCTTTGAACTCCTTCCTTTAGGCATCAAGAGTCTTTAGGGGCTTACTCTGGCCCCTGGTGGTGGGGTCAGCAGGCAGCAGATGGACTGGAGTGTGTGGTCATAGGAAGTTGTCCTGGTCTAAGTCTCTTTTAGTTTGGTCCTTTCTGTGATTCTCAGTTCATATGTCAGCCGCCATGTAGGTGGTATATGGGGGAATGTGGCCAGGGGGACAGCATTCAGCTTCAGTCTGGCCCCTTCTGTAGCTGAGAATTACCACCTTACCCAGAAGGCAGTTGCAATTTGGGTGTGAGCAAGGATAAACATCTCCCGCCCCTTGTCTGTGCTCGGCCTCCCAGCACTTGTCCAGTGGCTATCCTGAATGGCTCCACAGTCCCTATCCTCTACCAACTTCCACATTGCTTCCCATGTTTCTGTGGGAACTAATGGCTTTCTCTTCTGTGTTACCCAGGTCCAGGGATACTTGAGATGGGCTGGGGCTGCCTGCATCTCATTTCTAGGCATAAATAAGACAAACCCTTTTGACAGAAGATACTAGCCTAACCGACCACCGTCAGAAATCTCTGAGTGAGCACTCTTCTGATATTCAAATATGCTCTCCTCTAAAGGACTTCAAGTATCATGTATCACACACTCCTCTCTCCTGTTGTCTTTTTGGGCATTAGGAAACAGAAAGGACAGCACTCCATCCCCTTCATTGCTCACTTCTCTCAGTAGCTGTCAAGGTCCCATTTCTGTGGCAGTCCAGAGAAGAGCTAAGCGTCTGTAGCTCAGCCGGCAACCAAGCTGTCTCCCTTTCTCAGAGTCACCTTCAGTATTTATTCAGTTTTCTTGGAGACTGACTTGCTTAGCATTGCAGGGAGGGAGACACAGAGAAATGAGAGCAAAGACTTTTTATTAATATGGACTGTGCCAAAGGCTGGTGGCCCTTCCATTCCCAACTCAGGTCTCTTCTTAATTGGATTGGTGACAGTTCAGAGATGGAGCTTCTTTTACTCTCTCGAAGCTCTCTGGAAAACTGTTTATCACCAACAGTTTCAAGCTCTACTTTGGACCTTGGCCATCATTCTAAGGCAACAGGAAACACCCCACTCCATATCCTATTATATTGGTGTCGTACTTTGTCATTTACTGTCTTCACTTGAACTCACCTGACTCTTCCTGGTGTTCTCAACCCAAGCTGATTGAGACTGAGATGGTAAATGAGTTAGCAGTTCCCCAGGCTTAAGGGCCAGGTGCCTAACCCTGGCCTGTCATCCAGAAAATGTATCTCATAGGCCGTAAGCAGAGCAGTAAGGTGTAAGCAAATGGACAGTCATAAAACAGGTCTGACCTTTTGCCACGGGACTGTGGTTGACTACTTGTAACAGTGATCTTTCTTCATTTCTAGAACAAAAGTTGTCAGGAGATTAGTGCTGTTCAAACAGAACCCAGTTTTTTAAATTGTCAGGTAAAACCTAGATTCTCCTTAATTCCCAGCTGTAGTCCTTAAGGCATCTCATGAATTATCAGGGCTCCATGCTACAAAATTTGATATATACTGATGTAAATTATCTCCTTGTTCTTCTTCCAAGTTTAAAATTATTTTAAGTTTAGCTTGCTCTGCAAAGCCAGAGCCCACTAGTAACACACAACTTTAAGTTTGTCTATGTGCTTTTCTAAGTGTTGGTTTTATATTGGGCTGATGATCAGCAAGGCCATCTCCTTGTATATTTTTAAATCATTGCAGAGGAATTTTCAAAGTCAAAGACTGGGCCTCCCTGGAGACGCAAGGGGTTATGTTTCAGCACTGTGAAACTATCCGCAGCCACTGCAGCACAAGTTTGATCCCCTGCCAGGGAGCTGACCCACATGGCGCAGCAGACCTCTCCTGACTCTCCCTCTGCTCCCCTCAGCAGTGTATTTCAGTCAATCTGCCTGTTCTTCTCCCCACTCTGTCTCTAATGAATCCTCTCAGCCCCCACACCTCTGGTTTTTACCCCAAGTCTTGTATGCATAAATAAGTAAATCTTAAAAAAAAAAAAGTCAAAGACTGTTGATGATAATATCAACTCCATTTTTTTTTTACAAGCTAATACTTTGAAAGCTGCTGCTTTTTAAATTCCAGAATAGCTTTTCCCAGTGAGTTAGATATTAGTCTCTTGGGAAGATCTTAAACAAAGAGTTTCATCTACAAAAATATTTTTTAAATGGAGTATTCCACATCTGCCTCTTCACGATTCATTTAGGGTTCAGAGAACTTCTGAAACAGAGCTATATGTTTAATTTTGCCTTGCTCAGTATCTCCTAAACATTCAACCATACTTGAAACCATACGCTGGTTTCCTATAGAACATTTATTCACATCCCGTAGGAATAGCATGTCTTCAAATACATTTTGCAAATCATTAGAGAAGTCGACACTATCTGTAAAGGGGCTGATGATAAATATTTGGGGTTGTGCTGATTTCACTAGTTGTTACAACTTCTCAACTCTGTCGTCAAAACATAAAAATAGTCATATCCAATATCTGAGTGAATGGACTGAGTGTGTGCCAATAAAACCTCATTTGCAAAAACAGGCAGTGGTAGAGATATGGCCTGTGTGCTGTGGTTTGCTGATCCAAGTTCCTTCATTAAACGAGTGAGATTTATAGATTCATTCTGACTAGGGAAGGTATTGGTGCAGTGAAATGATAGTTTAATTCTTTTCTGGTTAATCACTAGAATTTTGCTGAACTTTGGAGACTAAGCCACGGAGGATGCCAGTCCTTTCTGGATCACCCTGAGATTTGGAGCATACAAGTGACTCATTTCATGCTGCTATTTTTCCAGATATTTATCTAACTGTGATATTTTTGCCCAATTTCACCCAATTTCACTGTGATGAAAGGAAAGCAGGAAGATACCTAACAACCATCTCAGTTATTGTATCTGAAATCAACTCAATTATTGTATCTGAAATGAACTAGCTGTACCTTCTTTATTTTTATTTTTTGAACCATCATATTTTTTAGGCTCATAGAAGGAAAATGTTATAATTACAGGGATCCACATGATTGTGGTTGTTTTCTAAATGGTTTACCACAATTGATTCCATAATAGTTACCTATTGCTGCATAACAAATTACTTGGAAGACTTGGTGACTTAAAATAGCCAACGTTTATCTTTTCCAAATTAGCATGGGTCAGGAATCTCAGCGGCAGGAATCTTCTCTGGTTCAGCATCTCTCACAGTGCATCACCAAGGTGTTGACTAGGGCTGTGGTCTCATCTGAAGGCTCAGCAAAGGGAGAATGTGCTTCCAAGTGCACTGCAAAGCAGGCTTCAGGCCCTTAGAACATCAGTTTCCATGTGGGTCTCTTCCTGGGGTGTTCACCTATCAGCTGGATTCACCTAGAAGAAAGACAGAAGGAGAGAGAGAGAGAGAGAGAGAGAGAGAGAGAGAGAGAGAGAGAGAGAGAGAGACAGAAAGAATTGAGTAGCATGACAGATACCCCTAAACCAGAGGTTTTTTTGGTAACCTAACATTGGAAAGTGATATGCAATCCCATTTACTATATCCTACTTATTAGGCGCATGTCACTAGGTCTACCCACATTCTAGGGAGGGGCTTGTGAGGAACAGGAGGCCATCTCAGAGGCTGTCTACCTCCATCTGAACTTACCCAAAGTCATTTTTATAATTTCCCTCTCAATGAGGGCTCAAAAGACCTGGTGTTGAGTAGCTGAAGAAGATGCCACAACCACAGTAAAGCATAAAACTGTGTTTTTACTGTGCTCAAGATGAGAGGAAAAGAAAAGGAATACGTGTGTGTGTGTGTGTGTGTGTGTGTGTGTGTGTGTGTTTTGTAAGGTAACGGGGGGGGTGGCAAAGAAAAACAAAACAAGAGGTTATGAAAGTATTTTTCTAGAGTGCTATGTCTTAACATAGAAGAGAAGGAGTGGTGAAAGCTGCCTGGCAGAGATCTGGTCAGGGCATTCCTTAAGCCCCTTCCCATCACCACTACACCCAAGGTTGCTGCCATTTTCCCACCCATTCCTTAATTCTGTAGGTCAAGAGGTACCTCAAGGACCACATTCTCCAATCATTTACACTTTCTTATTACTCAGTATATATGATTGATTACCAAAATAATTACATGGATTTTTACCATTTTGGTTGTCCAATCGCCAACAAAGAGAAAAAGGAGAGGAAAAAAAAGGAAATCAACAAATCAGCCCCCTATTAGGTACTATAGGGCATACAGTTATATATCTCCTGCTTTTGAAGATCTTATATTCCAATTATGGAAACAAGACAAACATATGGAGTCAGTTATGTTAAAATTAAAGACTTAAATAACAGTTCAAGGTAACAATAGAAGGAATATCATAAGTTGGTATGTGATTAATTACCAGCTGAACTGTATAGAATTCATGACTGTTGGTATTCAGGGGAGAGACTGATCCTTGTGAGTGAGGTGATTGGGGAACATATTGTGAAGCAAATGAGAAGGATTTGGAGAGGGAGAGGAAGTCAGGGCATTCCAGGTGGATGGAATGGCATGAGTAAAAATACGAAGGGGAGACAGGTGTTTTGGGGGAACAATGAGTTAACCAGTTTGGAGAGTGGGTTTTTGGAGGCGAAGAGTCTGAGACGAGGTAAATAGTAAGTCAGACAGTCATGCAGGAACAGGTTGAGTTTAATTATCTAACCTGTGCTCAGTCCCTGAGGCAGATGGCTTGCCAACAAACTTGCATGAATTACCCTCTATTAGAATTTTTAAAAAGGGGTAAGTTCCAGGTTGATTCACTGAACATCTTGGGCTCACAATCCGTGCCTGTCTTTTAATAGCAAGTAGTGGCAAACGGAAGCGCTACCTGTGCTTTGTCTCCATAGCAGCGACTCAGAACAGCCTTGATGGCATCCAGCTGAAAGACTGAACCATTGTCACCCCGCCCCCCACTGGAAGATGAAGAGACAGTGAGGACAAGAAACATGGCTGTTGTTTCAAGAGACTTTCAGGATCAGGGAGCTGGGGGTCCTGAGCACTGGAGGGCCTGCTGAAGTAGAGTTGCGAGGAATTCTTGGTTTAACATCTATGTCAAATCAGAGTCAAAGTTAGGGCAGTGGCAAGAAGTGACTTTGGGCTCACTCCCCCCTCTGCCAGCTCAGAGTTCAAGAAAACTTGGAATCAGGGAGAAGGGTCCTAGGACCCTCAGAAGAGTTCTAAAGAAATCCCTAAGCACATGGGGATCTCATCTAATATGCCCAAAGCTTCCGACCTACTACTCAACCTCTCTAAATTCTGTCTGCTCATCTATGCAATAGGGACAATGGTACTCATCCACAGGGTCTTGCTGAGCATTCAGTGAGGCCCTGCCTGTGAAAGGTTGATAAAGTGACTTCTTAAAATTTCTCCATAACTGGTAGGTACTGCTATTGTTACTGTTGCTATTTTATCCTTCCCAGCCTCTCCCTGTCTTTGTGTGACAAAAGCACATGACAAAGAGGGAAGTGGTAAAACTATTGTTAAAGAGTCTAACATTTGAATATCTCAGAGATAGAGAGCAAAGAACATTTTCCCTTCCTCTTTTCTCCCTCCTTCTTTCCTTCCTTCAGGAAGCTATGTTTTGTGTGCTTTCTCCATCCTACACACCTTACCAAACATTCCTAGTATTTCTAGACCTTGGACATGCAGATTTGACCTTGGTCAATAGCCAGTTCCCGTTTCCTGAGTCACATGATTGCATTCAGGTGTGAGTTCAGAGAAAGTGAGTAGGTAGGCTCTCTCTGTAGACAGAACAAAATGATTTTCCTTTAAGAAGGCAGAAGATGAAAATATATGGCCAACATGTGCAGTTGGAGGTAAATTCCGGTTGTGTGTCTGGAGCAGCAGTGGGGCAGCTGCGGGTGTCCACGGGCAACTGGCCAGCAGGCAGGCCACACAGGGGTGAGGCTGGGGGCCCCTGACCAGGGCAGATGTGCAGACAGCAAGCCGCACCTTGATGCCACCGCCTGGCACCTTGTTTCTGCACCTGGCCTGGCCTCCGACCCCATCAGCAGCTAAGTAGCAGGAAGTAGAATAGGAATAGTGCCAGAAAGGCAATAAGAGCCATCTTCTTCTAATTATTACCCTATGGCATTATGCTTACAACTCCTGTTTAATATATTTTGACTGACAACAATGTGCTAAGTGCTTTGCAGACCACAGAATTAATCATGGCTGTAGGCTGTTGTGCAATGACCTAACCTCTTAATTCTATAGAGACAAGATCTCAGAGAGTATGGGGAAGCTTCGGAAGGCCCCAGAGAAGTAGCAGGATGGTAGACCCTGATTTGGCCTTGACCTCGGGTTCTGTCCAGAGCACCCACTCCCCAGTTGCAATGAGCCCTGAGTTTTGACATCTTGGGAAAGTCTTTTTAAAATGAATGAGCAATCATGAAGTACCTGAAAGAGCTTCAGGAGTTCATTTGTTCCAGGTATCAGGATAGCCTGGTAAACCACAGAGGGACCCTGCAATGACTCGTGACCGGGGTAGCCAGGAATATTGCCTTTCCTATTTTGCTCCTAAGCAAGTGGCTTGGGAGGCCACGGTTGCTGCGAGTTCATCCCAGGCCTTGCCCAGCATTTTTGCCATCCCACATTAGCAACAAGTATCGTCAAACACAACCTGGGAGGAATTCCAGAGGCACCAAATCATTGCTCCTCAAATAGATGGCAAGAGGATGTAGTGAGGGGTCAGAAGTGGAGAGGGCAGGCACAGGAAATCTTTGTGGTGTCATTTCTGTCCCAGAACAGGATGCCGGAAGGGTCACAGCGTGGGGAAGTCCAGCGTCGCCGGACAGAACGTTATCAGGGCTGATGGGACTTTCATTGTTTCATTCTTTAGGGCAAGTGCTGTGTGATCACTTAGCCACTGAATCTCTATTGTGTTGACTTTTTCAAAGTTTATTTTTAATTTTAAGTCAGTAAATGAAAGGTTGAATAAACAAAGGTGGAGGTGGGGGTGAAGTGGAGGAAGAGCTTGTTAAAGGAACTGATCTGAAAAATCAACAAAAGCTCGGGGGGACTTTTACAGAGAGCCCTCTCCAGCTACTTCTCCTGCTCGGACATGTGGGCTCTAGTTCAGAGCCACAGTCTGGCTTTTGGCCCTACTTGGATCCTCTGGGGCTTCCATCTTACCAACCCATATTCCCAGAGGGGATGATGAGGGACTCTGTTCAACCCTGATGGGCCTAGAGAAGCAGGCCTAGTACCTGCCAGGGAGTTGAAGTTCCTATCCCCATGCAATTGCTGACGCCAAGTACCAAGGGACATTGATAACATCACCCACCCCACAACCTTAGAAGAAACCAGAGTGGCATTCCATTAGAAAATACATTTTCCAGGGAAAACCTGGTCGATATCCACTAAGGAGAAAGAGTAATACCACTCAGAGTCACATGTCCCCACATGCAAATGCAAGAGAGTTGGGGTTTGGGGAGAATAGTGTGCAAACATGCCCTTGGAATAATCTCTCACCCTCTCAAAGTGCCCTCCAACACCCACGTGGCATTGTGTTCCAAGTTCTTCCAGGAGCCCCCATCTCAGTGTAAGGTCTTTGTGACAACTTGCAGATGATGGTCCTGGGGTGCTGCCCCCTGCCTCTGTCCAAATGATTTACATTGTAATTGTGGAACTCCAGTCCTGGCAATGGACTGACAGCTACCCTCCTTTCCTGGTAGAATATAGGAAATGCCACCTCAGGACTCTCCTGTATGCTTGTTCTTCCATCTGCTCAGAATAACGCTAAGATGGGGACAGCAAAGAGTTGAGTGTTAGCTTGATAAAGGCGGGAAGAGATGGGCTCCACAGAGAAGAGTATTCCCACTCCCTCCCAGAGGATGGCGGGTCTACCCACTCGGCCCACAAAGTAGATCTTGGGCATTTTCTGAACATAAGAAATACATGGATACCCAGAATGTCTTGAGAAAATTCAGACATTGCATCCTTAACTCTCAGATCAGACTGATGGCAAAAATTTGAGAAGAGAAAATGTCAGCTATTCATTCGCTTATTCATTCATTCATGTATTCATTCAACAAATATTTTTTGGAAATCTGGGATGGACCAGACACTGCTAGATGCTGGGAATACAAGAATCAGACAATTTTCAGGTCTGATGCATAAAAAGCTATAAACCAATAGAACAATTTCCATAAGTACTGTGAAGGTAACAAGCAAAGGACTGGGGAAGGGAATGTTCTACTGAGTGCTCAAGTCCTGATTGAAGAGGTGACATTTAATTTGAAAAGAACCAGACAGAATTTTCTAGGCAAAAAGAAGGAAAGGGAGGGAGAGAACATTGTAGGGAGAGCAAAGAGCATGTGCATAGGCTCAAAGTATATGTTCTCCAGGAATATGATAATAATTATATAATATAATAACATATTGAAAGACAGAAGTGGAGGGTTAGGACCCCAGGGAAGAGAAGAAGCAGCCAAATCTGGAAAGAGAAGTAAGGGCTGGTCAAAAGTGGACTTCAAAGCCGGGGTGGGATGTGGGGTTTGAGTCTTCATCTGATGAGAAGCTTTTGAAGAGTTTTGATTAGGGCTTATTAAGTGGCTGAAGGGAATGGGCATGACGCAGCTGATATCTGTTCATTTGGGCTGAAAATGATTAGAGGGGTGAGAAGAGGAGGAGAGAGACCTCCTGGGGGCAGTTGCAGTCATCCAGGTGAGGGGGGTGGGGTCCTGGATTTGTCTTGGCAGTGGATGTGGGATAAAATGATAGAACTGAATTAAATCCATCAGATGCTTGGTTCATACAACATCCAATGATTTTATTGTCATGTTTTACATTCAAATAATTTCTGCATATAATCACATGGAAAAACAAGAGGGGGAAAAGAACTAAGGGGTAAAATGTTCATATGAAAACCATAAAATTCTCCATCAGCTGATTTCCAAGTATTTTCCTGAAATCCATCAAGATACTTTTCAAAGCAACTCTCAAATGTGGCTGCATCTTCTCCAGACTGAAACAATTAGTCTTTGCCTTTGTGGAGGTATGGCTTCAGTCAAAATGACCAACAGACTATGACAGAAACCAAGGCTTAAGTCGGTCGAAGAAATATGGAGAAAATCTGGAGCCCTGTCATGGACATCTTTCCAAAATGCTACTGGTTTAATTACAAATTGATTTACAAATGACATTGTCTGGTAGAGTAGCTTGAAAGAATCATCATTTGAAAGCAGCTGCCAAATTTTAAATGTATTTGTCATGAAAGAACAAAGATAATCTGATCCATGATCATGGCAATTACAACTCACATATCCCAATGAAGACAAGACTTTCTATGACAGCTGTTGGAGCACATTCGCCTGACACCTATTTATTTGTTCATTCATTCATTCATTTTTTCAGTCAACAAATACGTTTTGGAAATCTGCTGTGGGCCTGGCACTCTGCAAGATTCTGGGAATAATCAGTCAAAGACAGACAATTTTCAGGTCCTATGGACCTTTTGTTTGCCTTTTCTCATCCTCACTCTCTATCTACTTTGGTTTCCCCAGGTCTCATTACTTAGATTTTCATAACAATGTTACACAGTGTTGTCACAGATCCTTTAGTTATCTTGATAACATTACTGGCAAATTTAAAAAAATTTAGTCATATCTTTCATGGTGTATACTTTGGCTGAAAAGAAAAGATGTCTTTGATTAAAGTTTGAAAGTCTCAATAAAACATGCAAATTGCACTTTTCTAAATTACAGATTTTAAGATCTAAGTATACCTACTGGTTCCTATTTCTAGACATCTTCTGCTATTCTTTCTTTACTTTGTTGAGTATCCGGACCATCACTTAAAGGTAATGCATTTCAATTTCACGAGTTCATGGTTTTCATTTCCATTCATATCACCACTATCGTGACCAGTAAATTATTACCCCCTTCAGGTTTACCCTAGAATAGTCTTGGAATTTGTGTACATTACACAAACGCCTACGCAAAACATGTGAACTATAGCACTCATTATTCCCCCTTGAAAAAGAATTTAACCGATTCTGTTAATCTTCATCCTTGTTGGTTAAAACTTTCATCTCAGGCCTTTTCATCGGATACTGATAAGCCCGTGAATTGTGTGCCTTTGGCCAGATGCGTGAATCAGCTGAGGCCAGAATGTGGCCTCACATTCTGGTCAAAGCACGAGTCCAGACTCTCCCAGAGCAGTCTTGCTCATCAGAGACAGTGGACAGGAGCCCTTCAAAGGGCCTGTGGTTGTGATAGGTCTTGGGAGCGTGGGTGCATCCATGCTGTGGTTGATCTAAGAATAGTTTATTGTGAAAGTACCTATTTTAAATGACCTCTGACACCCATCTTTTCATTTGTATGTACCCTGAAGATAGCAGTTCAGTGAAGCCTCAGGAATTGATGGATCCCATGAGTTAGTAATAAAAAATTCAAATTAAGGACTTACATAACTGTCTTATGAATTTTATTAGGCAAAGTAGGCTTGAAATAAGCTCTGTTGATTAACAGAAAAAAACAGTTAAATATTGTTTCATGGAAAGACCATTGATTTAGAAATCCGGAAACATGGGTAGTTCTGACTCTGAGACTATGTGTATTCTTAGGAAACCTTGAACTTTCTGGTCACCAGTGTCTCCCTTAGTCTATAAAATGACTGTTTTAATAGACTATGTTTCCTTTTAAACCATTGTTGATGGAAAATTTGAGAAACAGGATTGAGAATCAAAATGAGTTAAAAATAGATGACTTAGCAGGAAAAAAATCAGAGGGAAATTAACAATTTATGGGGCATTTATTATTACATCCCATGGTGTGGAATAATAACGTAACAATATATAATGTATATTATCTTATATCTTTAAAAAAGGATACTATGAATTTACCTCCATTTTACAGAAAAAGAGGAGGAAAGATATGACACCTCAATCATCAACAATGAATAGAAACCAAATCTATGTAGATCTTCCCTCTCCAATAGCTTTCCATCATACCACCCTTCCTTAAATGTAGGGAGAAATCAATGCTTGAGGGAAAGGTAAAGACAGGTAAAAACATTAATATTTTATGAAAAAGTAACACCAGCATTTTCACTAGGAAGATGTGGAGGCTGGGTTGAGATTTTTGAAGTGTGACTCAGAAGCTGAACCTTTGCACTGATTGTTTTCACTCAGATTTTATGAAATCTGTAGGTGTGTGGGTTGACGATGAATGCTTCAGCACTTCCCTGGCCATGCATAAACATCTCCATGCAAAACAGCCAGGAGCGGTCTGTTTATCACAGCTGCAGTCAAGCCAACGAAACTGTTTCTACCATTGAGGATGAAATTTGTAAAACTCCCTCTCACAAATAAAATCACATTAAAAAAACATCAGCCTCTTATGTGATTGCTATTCCTTTGGGTTACCTGCTCAAATGCCTTGCTTCTATTAGGCTTCTGTTGAAGGCTCCCAAAGGCATGGGACACTACAGGAGGGTCAAGTTCAAGGTTTGAAGTGTGAAAATTGCACTAAACAACCAGTCAGCCAACCAACGACCAAACAAAAACACCAGATGAAAGCAGTGTAAGTTGTCTTCACCTCCTGTTCATAATATGCACCTCTTTGTTAACATAAGCAAATAAGATTGCTAAATGCAATGGTAATCAAAGAACTAAGATCTTATATAGACTAATGTGCCACTTTTTAAAAATTCCGTCTCTTGAAAAAAACCTACATATATGTTTGTCATGGGCTTCATGCACACGATGGGCTCCAACTGGTAATAATTAGCATCGGAGGTTTTACTAAGCTTTGCTTTCCAAGCAAAAATGTAGTTTCAGTCCTTCTTCAAACGGGCCAGAAATTTGGACACATTATTCCCAGAAGAACTTGTTCCTCTTCATGGGCAATTGCTGGCATGGGAATTCCTTTAACTAAGTATAGATGGATTCTCCCGCCAACCCTGTGAAGTTGGTTAGAGCAGGTGCTGTTGAATTCAAGCAACTGAGAAAGTGCAGTTACTTTCCTAAATGAGCCAGTTAATAAGCAGCAGGCTTAGAACTTACAAGTAAGTTCTTTCCATTATACTCTTGGCATCCTGGCCTACTGCATGGCTAACCAAAGCGGGAATACAAGTGAAGTCAGCATCAATTTGGTGAACAGCAATATGTAGATGTGCTAAGAAATATGGTAAAGTCCTCTCTGCAACTTTTTTTGAAGGATAGTGGTCCACCTTTGTTTCTTTTCATTCCTGGAAAGTATAATTGTCTACTTCATACTATCCATGACTGGGTAGTTTTCTGATGTGCTTCTGGAAAGTCTCTCTGGAATTGATCTGATCTCTCTTTTTGTGTGACAAGATCTCTGTGTGTGCATAAAGCAAAAGTGTCACAGAACTGACATAGGTGGATGATATGCAGGTTCTGCTGTGTTTGTTTAGTGCTTCAAACAGAAGCAGAGATGATCTTTCTCCACTGGGGTGATTACAGGGTACTGGGACCTGCACATTTTTCCCTGCCCTATTCTTGTTCTCTACAGTTCTATGTATGAATGAGCTGTCCCTGTACCCCATGACCCATTCCCATCCTGGAGTTAGTCCTGACCAGGGAAAAATGAACTAACTGTCTTGGTTTCCCAGCTGGTAGGGCATAGAATTAAAGATCTTTCATTTATAGGTTTAGGTTTAGTTTTAGGTTTTGATTTGTAGATTTGTTTGTAAATTTGCTTTCTGGTGAACCTGGGTAGCCCGATCACCTTTGTTGCCATAGCTTCTTCCTATGTCTGTGCTGTGCTTGCTGCAATCAGTGGATCCCTTACCTCATCTCCCCTTCTAGGACTTGAGTCCTTCCCAAGTCTAGCCTTCTACTAAGGCCAGGGCTCGCTTCCTTTCTCTTTCCCTTCCTTACCTGTCTGCTGGAAGGCATCTTGTTCTACAAAGGCTGACAACATCTCAGGAGAACCTCACTCCAGGTTGTCTATCCCCTGCTTTCTAAATCCTTTGACTCAAAGTCCTACTTTCCAAGTGGATGGCCTTGCCATGGACAGTGGCTTGAGCCATTCCAGAGCTTGGACACTGTTTTGTGGACTGCTGAACTGCCCTTATCAGGGACAGCTTCTGCTTCTGCCTTGATTTACCCAATCCCCATCTCACCAGGCATTAATATCCACCCTGGGACCATCAATCCTGCTTGGGAGCCTTAGATCAACCGAAAGACACAGACCAAAATACCTCTTTCAAAACCTGTATGTTTTGCCTACAATTCTGCTATCTCATTTTTTAACCATTAAAGAAGAGATCACAAATTGTCAAGATCTGTCCTAGAGGAGTGTTTGGTTTGGCAAACATAATGTTTATATGCATTTACATAGTTTTCAGTATTAATTACGGATTTCTTGGTTCACTCGAAAATTAAAAGTCTGGCACTGATGGATCAGTGTCCCTCTGGCTGAGATTGGCTGAGGCAGAGTAAAAGCGATCCCTTTAGAAGGATCTGTTGGAGGGTTGACATCTCATGCCCAGGAGGATCCGCCTCTCTGTCGGTCTTTTGGCTTTTCCTGTAGGCGTTTGGATTTGCTACCTCTGCTTTAAGATCTTGCTGTCTTTGAAACAGCACAATTTTCTCCCTCTTCCTCTCTCAGCCTATTCAAATACCCTTCAGTAATGTCAGCCATTTTCACCTCATTTTCAAAGTGAATCTTCATGAAGGTATGGAGAGTGAAATATGGCGCTGGTGGTAGGGGGGAGGGGTAATGATAAGAGGAGGACATGGTGACAGAGATGGTGAGGGCAGTAAAGCCACATCCCTGATCCCGGGTATCTGTAATAGTTTTTCATTTTCTTCAGGCCGTGTTCCACCAGCCAGACCCCCCAGGTATTTGTGTAAGTCATTAGTCAAGATGATAACGCATCAGACAGGCACAGAGGATGGAAAGTGATTCTTACTGTAGTCTTATCTTCCCACAGCCAGAATTCCTTTAGATTGGAGATAATACTTTCCAGGACCTAGTTTTGCTGACTCATCTTGTTTAAATAATAATTACTGATAAGCCCTAAAAAGTTAGAATTTAGACATCATCGAGATCAGTTGTTCTCAATTCTGGCTACCTGTTAACACCGCTGGGGTTAAAAAATTTTCGATGCTGGAACTACATTCTAAAGGCATTAGATCAGGAAATCTTAGGCTGGGGTCAGGCACCAGCCTTAAAAAAAAAGTATGTTTCTTGAATGATTCCACAGTCTATGCAAGTATAAGAATCACTAATCTCGATCTGAGATTTTGCCTGGTCTTCTAGGTAAGGAATCTGAAGTCAGTGATTAATGTAAGACTCCTAAGCATGGAAGAACTGTAACAAAAACCAGTTCCTTCATCACCATCCTGGACTCTACTTCACAAATCCCTGCCATCCAGAGCACAGACTTCTACTGAATATGCATCCACAAGCCCTGCAAGATGGCCCAGGGCTGCCTGTCAGTCAGTGCTAAGCAGGCTCTGGCTCAGCCACAGGGGAGAGAGGAGGAGGTGCCCTCCGGGGAGGGAGCTTCTGTAGGCTGTATTCAGGCCCCCAGTGAGTAGATGATTAGGTGTTGAGGACTTTTAGTGCACTGAGACCTGAAGCATCTAAATGCGACTGGCAAACACGATGATTATTAGCAAAGAAATTAGCAACTTGACATGGAAACACTTTTTATCTGTCCTTTTTGTCTAGAATAAGGGAAAATGTTAGGATGATTTTAATAAGAATTTGATTTCTTTTAAAAAGTTTGTGCTCTCATCGGAATTTAGATTTAGGTAAAAGTTGCAAAAATAATACAAAACTCCTGTATACCTTTATGCCAGCATTCCCTAAGATTAACAGCTTACATAATTATATCATAATTATTAAAACCAGCACAACAATATTGGTATAATACTAAAACTATATACTATTCGAATTTTGCCACTTTTACAATAATGTCCTTTTTCTACCCAGGATCCCATATTACATCTAAAATTATTATTTTTCCTTTACTTATTTTAAAATTAATGACAGTTCCTCAGTCTTTGTCTTTTGTGACCTTGGCATTTTTGAAAGGCATGAGTTGATATTGTAGACTGTTCCTCAGTGTGTCTTCATCTGATTTTCTTCTCATTACTAGAATGAAGTTAGGCATTTTAAATAAGAATGTCATAGAAATGATGTTACATCATTCTCAGTACATTATATCAAGGGGTTCCAATTATCAATGTTTTATTCCTGCTGATGTTAACCTTGATAACTAGGCTAAAGAAAAATTTATTCCTGGTGATCCATCTGAACAATTTAGCCAGAAAACTTGGCACAAGGGAAGCTCATAAGTAGAACCTTATGCTTTGATGGGGAAATGTCCATGCGATACGACTTCAAGACGACTGAGATTGCTCGAATCCCTCTTCTCCTCCCACAACCAAATCTTTTCCCTTGCATGATCTAATGCCTAAACTCTATCCATTTGGCCAAAGATTTCATCCCTGTTAAAATACAGATGAATGAGGGGAAGATTCAACTGCCCCTGGAGCCCCTTTGGAGAGGAGTTGGACAAAAGGAGATGTAAAACATTTCTGCTTCTATAGGATATGGAGGTAGGGAGGTTCCTGAAATGATCCTGATAATGTGTGTTAAGTGCCAAAGTGACCTCTTCAAAGCATGTGCTGATCTCTGACCTTGCTGAAAGCTTTCATTGGCTCCCCATCCCCTACTCCCATCAGCCCCTTTTGGCTATATCCTGATTCCAACCTCACCTTACCTTTGCCACACTAGCTCTGTCCAACCCAGTGATCCAGAATTTCCTTCAGTTCCCCAACTCTGAATGTGAATTGTGCTCTCACTTCTGAGTTGTGACACATGCCATTTCCTTCCTGGAGCTGCTCTCCCACAGTCCTCTTCACTAGTTGGACTCTCACCAACCCAGCAGTTCTTAACTTAGTTACCACTTGTCCCAGCAAATCTTCAAACTTGCAAATTAGACAACTTTGCATAGTCCTCCATACTACTTCTTTGCAATGATCACTGTGACTTTTGCTAAACTTAAAAGGTGCTCCCTCTAGACCAAAAGTTCACATACTTTAGTCCATCTGGATCAAATCTGGCCCACCTCCTGTGTTTTAAAATAAAGTTTTATTGTATCACAGCTATGTTAGTTTCTTCATGTATTGTTTATGTCTGATTTCATGCTGTAAAGGCAGACAAGAAGTGTGATAGAGACTGTATGACCCGTAAAACCTCTTATATTTTCTACCTGGTCATTTACAGAAAAAAGAGAACTAACCCCTGCTCTCAAATCTGTGTTATTCTTGAGCCCCTGTGTCAATGTGCTATGGACCACAAGTACATTAATCCTGTCCTCTCTTGAATTGATAGCTGTCATCACCCTAAGATTCAGCCCAGAGTAGATAGTCAATAAATATTTGCTGAAAAAAAAGACACTTCACCATTTTGCTCCAGCCCAGAATTGTCAACATGTGACAGCCAGAATGGCTAACATAAAATTAAATGCAGAAAAAAATATGTCCCATTTTGCTTTTGCTTCTGAGGAAGAATTTACCTGTGGGAGAATGTCTATAGCTTATTCTCAGCCTTTTCATCACTTATCACATCCTGAAGTAAAAAAGGAAATGGTTTTCAGTTCAACTAAACCCACAAACTTCGTGAGCAAGATGATCTTACATGCACATGGCCTGGCCACAGGTGAGACCAGTATGGACCAGCTTTGCTTATATTATCGGGATTTCTGCAGACTCAGGCCAAATTAAAAATAATAATAATAATAATCTGGGATTCCCAGAGACTTTCTTGGTGAAAATGCCAAATCTAACTAGATTAACTATCATCCAGTAAGGTCATGGAGGAATTAAGAAGATTTCCCATGCATGTAAGTAACTAAAATTAACAAAATTAAGAGGTGGACACAGAGAAGCATGTTTATTCTGCTCGCTCTGATGACTTGCAAATGTACTTCGGATTCACTCCAGGAGGCCCTACATACACCTGCCTCGAGCGGGAGTTTGAGGATTTCATTCTCCCTCCAAATATGAAAAAAATATAGACTTAGTTTTTAGATTCTTGACTTCCTCTGGGAGAGGGTTTAACATCAAAGCAACTATTTCCACAAACATTTAAAACATCTTTTCTCTTCCTGCTTTCTCCCCCCGCCCCACACTGCCTTGCTTTTGGAAACACTCAACACACCCAGTTTTCCAGACTCCAATGGCTCAACAATGCGCCTTTTCCTTAGCAAGGACCACATTACTGCCATGATTTATGGCTGGTGAATAATTAGGAGCCTGTTGCTATGGTCTGGGGTTGAGATCAAAAGAAGCATGTGTCAAAGTGAAGGGAGGGGTGGCTGGAGCAGAGGCAAAGGGTGGTGGTGTTTGTTTGTAATCCTAACCAGAGAGAAGCTGGGCCATTGCTTAATTGGGAAAAGGCCCCGCTTCTGAAGCAAACCATGAAAGCAGAGCCTGTTCTAGGAAAAGAATCCGTGTGTTTTGCAAATCAACAATATTTAGTGATAGATGAACCCCTAGGGGGCCTGGAGGCTGGACGGTTTGAATTAGTACTCAAAGGTTTGGAGAAAAATGTGAAATGTATGAATACTGAGCATAAAAAAAAATTGCCCAAATGGGCTAGCTTATGAGATTTCTGGTATTTCCTTCTTCTGGTCAAGAGGAAATGCCAAGGAAAGGACTGCAGTATTTCAGTACTTCTGTATCTGTCATCCAGTTTCCCAATGAATATCGATTCTCCGACTTCTCTGTGTCCCTCCCCCTTCCTGTCCACGGAGAAGAAGGACCCTGGGGACAAAGAGATGGGGGTGGGCAGGCCGAGCTGCACTGAGGTGTGCAGAATTGGGGGGGAGGTGAACTCGCTCAGAGGGCTCTGAGATTTCATCTGCTGCATATTTATGACTTTCTATAAATCACATGGGGAGCAATGGAAAAGACACTGGAGGGGGTGTCAGGAAACCAGCTTTTCAGTCCTGGCATGGCTTCTAACAAGCTGTGTGGCCTTGGGCAAATCTGGCTTTCTGGGACTCAGTTTCCTTATCTATCAAATGAGATGGATTGACTCAGATGAACTCTAAGTTCCTACCCATGTCTAAAAGACTATGGTAAGATGGCTCTCCCTAGGCCCTCGAATTTGTCGTGTGGACTCCTCAGAATTCCCACTTCAGTTTGACTTTGGTCTTGAAACAAGGATCTTGAACCAGAGTGTGAATTGGAAGCATTTTAAAAGGAAACATTCAGCTGTGCAAGGGATTCAAGCACATTTAATTGTGCGACTGGCACAGATTAAACCAAAAAGACCTTGTGGGTGTTCACAAAGTAAACATAAGGCAACTGCAGCCTCCTTCACCTTGTAAAACCGCAGGTGCCCAGAGGGTGAAATCAGGGCAGGGGCTGCACAGAGTTTAAGTTCTTCGTGGTGAACTGGATGTGGTCTTGCACGTGGGGATGTGCCACGGTGCACACCAGAAACATACCACTTTAGGAGGCCATGTTACTTCAATTAAAAAAAAGAACTTCGGGTTTAGAAACCAACATAAAATAAAAATTAAATTGCTAAGGTTGAAAAAAACCCAAGTATGAGAACTCCTGCGATGTTTTAAGAAAGCCAGCAGAGAGGCTGCTGCAATCCTCAGGGGATTTTCCAGCACTGAGGTCCACACTGCCTGGCAGAGTAGAGTCACAGCCGACATTCGAAAAGCTGGGGCCATTTGAAATTGGTGTTTGTGCGCACACATGTGTGTTTCTGTGTGCGTACGTGTGTATCTCTGTGTATGTCTGTGTGTGCATGTGTGTGTCTGCATGCGTGTGTGTCTGTGTGTGTGTGTGTCTGTGTTCTGTGACAGCCCTGTGTGTCTGGTGGCTGGCGTCTGGCTCTTCCCACATGACCTGTATACCATGCTGCCACCTAGTGTGAGCTCGGAAACTGCTAGCGGAGCTTGGAGGTGCTCCAGGAGGCTCGCGTTTCCACAGGCACCGGGAACAGGCCCATCCATGCTCCTGGTGGGACTGCGGAGGCTGCCTTTCTCCTCTCAACAGTCCCACTTCTAGTTACAGATACGTTTAGTTTCCTAAAGGGCCTTCTTATCAATGATAACGGAATCTGAATTCCACATGAAGGTTTCAACTTGACAGCTCTCGCCATTCACATTCATGCACTCTCCCTTCGAAAAGCAAAAAGTTGAAATCAAAGGTGATAAAAAAGGGAAAGTACTTGATGGAAAGCCAGGAGGAGAGCCTCACTCACTGTGCTCAGCAACAGGGCAAAGGGGACACCGTGAAAAGTTCACTCTGCAAATGAGGCGAGGGAATTTTATCCCTCAGTTTCCCGTGAAATTCAGTGCAAGGTGGGAATTTCAAGATTGACATGAAACCTTGAAAACATAGCCCTGAATGTCTCTTCAACACGTGCCCACAATGGAAACGTATTCTTGATAAGGCCTGGAATGGGTGGAATTATGCTAATCAAGGAAAACCTTACAGGGTGAGTAATTTAGTAACTTCTTTCTGAGGATAAGAGCCTATTTTAAAGTTCTAAATAGCACCATAAATGTAGTCAGGCATATATTTCCATACTGATACTAGATAATAAACACAGTCGGAGTCTAAAGTACCTTGAGGGCGACCCTGCTGTGCTTATTATCCTGTACTTCCCGACTAATCACTAGAGCCGAAACTTTAATACTCATGCCTTTGTTTACCTAACACTTCGTCAAGTCCAATACATTCTGCATCTTTTACCTTTTCTGGAAAGATAGCTTCCAGCTTGGAGTGGTGTCCATTTTCTTTTCAGTACCAACTTGAGATCTTTTGTTATAGTCCAAGTCCAAACTTTCAAAACTGAGGTGTTGCTTCAATACTTAAACATATACTTGATAAGCGTCTCACGAATGCCGAGGCTGCACTGAGCTTAAATTGTCGTTGCCATCCACAAACTTCACTAAAATGAAAAATACTTCTGTTTGTAGAAATCCCCTCCTAGCCCCTTTGAATGACTTTGTCAGGGACAAATAAAGTTCTGAAAGTTTGAAATATTCAACTTATATTACTAAAATACTGCTTTTATGTCTATTTAGGAGTCCCCAATGATTTATTTCTTTAAAAGCTTTCAGTGATAAGACGTTTAACATCCACTCTGCCATCACTAATATCTGCCATGATTTTTTTTCATGGAAATGTTGGCAGACACTCTCTGAGCCAAACTCATTCAACAAATCTTACTGTTGGCTTTGGTGATGTCTCTTACTTGTGTGTGTGTGTTTAATATTTTTAATGCATTTTACCAAACTGCCTTCCAAAAACATTTCAACCTATTTATATTCTTTTAAAAATTGTGATATATTTAAGATGTACAATTAAATGATTTGATATATGCATACACTGTGAAATAATTACTACAATCAAGCTAATTAACATATCCATCACCTCACATAGCTACTTTTTTTGTGTGTGAGAACACTTAGGATTGAAATTTTTAGCAAATTTCAAAGTTACAGTGCAGTTTTGTTAGCTTTTGTCACCAGAACTTACTCATTGTGAATGGAAACTACATTTTTCTGCCCCCCTTGCTCTAGTCTCTGTTACAACCATTCTACACTCTGGTTTCTGTGAAGTTTGTCTCAGTTATATTCCACAAATAAGTGTGATCTCCCTTTGTTTAGCCTGAAAAAAAAAAAAGAGTGTTGGAAGTGAGAAGTAATTGTACGACTCTGTGAACAATGACTGTGTTGGGAATGGGCTAAACCCAATGCCAACCTTTCTGGAAGAGAACTAAAGACTCTGGTAATACCCAAATATATGAACTACACAGCAAAAGCAGCAGAGACAAAGACCACAGGGCAGGAATGATGGCCCATTCCATGCCCCAGTCTCAAAAGCCTTTTCACTCCCACGTGGGACAGAAGAGTACACAATTCAGGACATTTTAGCAGGTGAGGCATCCCTGCACCCACACAAAAGGTGTCTTTGCCACTTCATGTGGGGAAAGATGTTTTTGTCCTGCAGTATTGCAGTGGCTGTATGTAGAGTAGATATCAGATGGAAGCCCATATGTTAGACAAATAGGGACAAGGTAAGAACAATTTCTCAAACCATGCACCCAGGAGAGGAAGAAGCTCAACTAGAGTGGTCAAAGGCATCAATATGGGGTTAGATTGCTGAGTGTGAACCCCACATCTATCTACCCTCACTAGCTGTGTGACTTTGTTAGTAAGTGGTTTAATATTGCTCTCCTTCCTCCATTGACTCATTTTAAGAACAGAGATACTGATGCCTACTGATGGGATTGTTGTAATGATGACATGAATTAATAGTACAAAGTGCAGAGAGCGATGTCTTGTGCATAATAATTGGGCAATACATGTTAGCAATTATATATCCTACTGGAAATTAAAGGAAAAATTGGATATGGAAACTCTTTGGGTAACAACAAAATATACGGTGCACTTAAATTTTCACCATATTTGTATTTGGGGAAAGTCACACACCAATCAGTCTACTTTAGTATCAACAGGAGTTACAAAGACTAAGGTCTCACCACATACTTGTGCAAACTAAAAATGTAGGTGCTCAAAGATCATTAAGAATTTCAAGATGATTACAGCAGAACACTAAGCAAAATGTGGGACCACCTCACCAGGTGACCCAGGACAACGGCTTCAGACTTGCCTCTCACCCTCAGCTTCTGAAGATCTTTTTTCTTTTCACGCCATTCCTATTTTACTCTATGATAGTAGTATTCTGGGTGCTTGAACTCATGATTCAAAACACATGCTTCTTGGAAACAGTCTAAGAATATTTGAACCCTGTTTTCCCTCATTTCCTGTACTTTTCAATTTACTTCACTCTGTCTTTTATCCATTAACTCCCCACCCCCTTTATCACCACTGTCCTCTACTCTGAATTTTTTGGGGTGGGTTACCAATGTATTCTTCATTTTATTTTTATAATATCTGTCCCACATAAGCTATATTTAGAGCTTGGCACTGATGATATTATCCTAAAGCTCTCCTCTCTGACTTCAGTAATGCCAAGCCAGGGGTTTGTGTCTCTCTCATTTCCTTTTCTGCTTTTTTCACTTCTTATATATCTTCTTCCTTTTATCCAACATTTGCTGATTCTCCTGGATTTATTTATGATTTTGGTTTTCAACCTCATCTTTTTCCTGCACATATTCCTGAGGATTTCATTACATGGATGACTTCAACCACCACCAACCAACAACATCGCTCAAATAACTATGTTTTGTTTGCTGATTTAAACCCATGTTTCCAAGACACTCCTAAGAGATCATACACTCAACACATCTCAAACCAGCTCATGTTTTCCTCATTCTTTTTCTTCTATTGTCTCTTTTACTACATTATGACTTTATTGTTACCCCAGCTAGAAACTTGAAAAACTAGTAGAAAATGTTACCTCACCACTCTTTGCCTACCACTCAGCAGTCAATGCTTGCCTGGTTTCAGCTGATCTTCGCATCTGAATATCTCTCAAATCTATTCTCTTCTTTCAACTTTCATTACTAGTTTAGTTCTTAACACCAAACTAGTCTATCTGTCTGTCTCTGTACTAAACTATCTTCTTATTATACTCAATCTCTAGGATTTCCACCTTCCAATTATATTCTACTTTAAAATTGTTATCTAAAATGTAAATTCACTCAAGATACACCCAGGCTTAGGGAGTCTGATTGTCTGGTAGAAAAAATTAAAATTTCTTTAGAAAAGCACAAGTATCTTTGTTTATCTCTTTGATTCCAGTTTATCTGAGTTACTGTTAGTTTCCAGTCTTCCTAACACATGCCTTATTTCAAGCAGCTACAAACTTGACCTTTTCTTGACTGTATTACCCTTCCTGATATCTCTATGCTGCTGACCATGCTGTTCCTTATGTTCAGAAATGCATTTCCCTGCATTCTCTGCCAGTAAATTATTAATTCTCTTCAAGATAAAGCTCATATGGAACTTCTAGAAAATCTCTTCTACTCTCTGTGCCCTCATAGCACTTTAAACATGGACTATCGATTGCAAATAACTTACCTTCTCTGCTGTTAGCTGTGCATGTGTGAAAGTCAGTTATGCTGTATTTTTCATCATATCCTCAGCACCTAACAGACTCCTGACTCAGAGTAAAAACTGAAATGATGCTTCATGATTATCTGATATACAAAGTCAAGGACTAATTAGAGCTATCCGCTCATAAACATTGCAAAGGCTTAATTTGTTCTTCTGTTTAGTTACCGATAATAGAATTTGGGCCAATGAGGAAGAAAAACTTTTTATAATAAACACACTTCTCAATTTTCCTCAGAAAGTGCTCAAATAAATTTACTTAGCTCCCATAGAGGGGGAGTCAGCATTATGAAAGAATATTATCTTTCTTGTACATCAATCTGTATAATAATTCCTTTGGTAGATAATATACAGAAAAAATGTCTTTCAAGTAATTGAACTTATGATGTGATTATAGAACCAAAAGGACTGTTGTGCTCATCTCCACGGATCCTTCCCCATCCCCCACTCACTCAGTATTTTCAAAATGAATCTTCTCTCTACCACTGAGTGGTCTTTATACTTTTAACTTTTATGAGAGAAAGATAAACATACCAAACATATGACCTTTCTTACCTTTGATCATTAAAGTCATGTGTCCGTCTGGTAGTGCCATTTGCTTCTGCTCCTTCTGGTTACAGTGGTCAAATTTATGGGTCAACTTTTTATAGATCAGCTATAGTCCCAAGGAGAATGGTCACCCCCTAGATTCTGAGACACCATGCCTTTTTCCCAGTAGGTGCCTTTATAAGAACATCTCCACTATTGGAAATACATATCCAGCTAGATGGTGAGTCAGTAGTATTTGTGCGTCTATGTATTTTCATCAGTATTTGTGAAATGTTAAGTGTCCAAAGCACCAGAGTTAATTTCATAAATATCAAATTCAGCATATTTGGGGGAAAAGTAAATTTCATATATACTACCTTTGGTTCTAGGAGAGTCAAACTCAGTTAATGACTATAGTGAACAAAACAATGGCGACTTACTTTGCATGCCATATTGTATTCTTCTGCAACATTTTATGCAAATTTTAGTTGCTTTCTTTTTATCACATTTAAATCTGCTATGAGTTATACTTCAACACCCACTTACATATGATAATAAATGTTATAAGATGTCCTAGTGAAGACCACAGATTAATTCCCAAGTTTAAATTTTTTCAGTTGTTTATTGAGAACAAAACTCTTTCACGGACTTGTGTGTAGACCTCATTCTATGAAGTTCTGTAAAAGAAGTAAACCAAGTTTTTGAGGAAACAAATTCAAACATGTGTTAGTTAGAACTGTGTCTGCTTAGAAATGGAAATGCTTCTGAATAGGGCACATTTGGGGATAAGGAGAAGAATTCATGGAGAAGAATTGTTCACAACAGAAAATAAAAGTAATTTACATAGCATTGTAAACACTGGGACTCAAGGCAGTTCTGTATATATAATGTATCCAACAAAGGACCTAGTCTCTGACCCTGAACAATTTTCAATTTATCACTGCAAATGCCCTGAGAACTTAGAACAATGCAGCACAGACTAAGGGTGCATTAACTATCAGGCATTGTCATTGAAATCCTTCTCTAATGCCAGTTTTCCAAGAGGGTTTTAAAGGGAGGAATGTTGACTGATATTAAATTGGCAAGTGAGTCTAAGTTAAAAGAAGGGATTGTATGAACAAACAAAGCATGGCCCTAGACTGAACAGGAAGACAAGGAAAAGTGGAATAAAAATTCTAGGAAGATTTGGGGACATAATGAGATCAAAGATGTTGATTAGATGTGAAGTTAAAAGTCCAAGGAAAAACAAGAGGATGCAGCATATACGTAATGGAAAGACTGTGAACATGGATATAAATACATAGAAAAGGGCTGGCAACTTTTTTCTGCAGATGATCAAATGGAAAATATTTCTGATTTTGAAGGCCATATAGTTTCTATCATGACCATTCAATTCTGCTCTAGTTGTGGGGAAACATCATAGACAATGTGTAAGGAAAGCATGTGGCTGTGTTCCAGTAAAACTTTATGGACTGAAATAGAAAGTAGACTGATTTGTCCCATAGAGCAAAGGTGTAGAAGAAGGTGGGAAATAATCAAACTACATTGATTCAGCACTGTTCGAGCACCCAGGCCGTGGCACAGTAACTCTGCAATTATCACTGAACTCACAGCTTCTGCAGGATTCCTGGTATGAAGTGAATGATCCCAGTTGCCTTGTTCAGGGATGACTTAAGATCGTACAGAATTTGCCTATTTTCTACTTCCTTGTGTTTCTCCTTTTGGGGGGTACCTCTCACCACCACCCCTCTTGAATACTACTTGAATGCATCTTGCAAGAGGCCACCACCCCACTGGCCCCCATTGCTGGGTGGGGCACATTTGATTACTTTTGACGATCATAGAAATTAATTTGAACAAAGTTGGGAATAACTTCCTAAATAAAATAGAGAGAGGAATCTAACAATATGAAAATAGACAAAACAATTACTTCAATTAACCTGAGAATTTTCATTATAAAGCCTTTAGCAAGCTCTTCATTTCATATGTGCAGGCTTGGGGTTAAGGGAGCTTAATCACACTAGGTACAGAGAATCCGGGACAATGGATTCCTAAATTAGGAATCTTTTATCCCGTTTGATGCTACTTTGTGTCACTACATTTCAAAGCCAAGAAAGTAGTTTTAAATAAGTGCAGTCTAACATTGACATAAGATTGGGGGCAGAAGCTCTGTTCTTTTTGTGTTGTGGACGAGAAATGCAGATTTGGTGTAATTTAATGTCAGGGACATGGGCCAAATAATCTGTTGCTCCATTCAAATATTACACTATCTTTGTGAAAAGTAGATTGCAATCTCACCCAGGAGTTTTCCGTTTGTGAAGATTAGCATGCACCAATTCATCCAGTATCCCTCACTTCCTTGTCAGCAGCAACTCTATTTATGGCATGCCTGGGCACACTGGGGATGCGGGACATTCCTGTGAAACAGCCCTCCAGGTGGCTTCAACTTCCTTATCACCAGCTGTGCTAGCCACAGACATAAAAGGTAGAACAGCACGTGTGTTTTTAAGATGAAAATCATTCTGTTCACAAGTGGTCAACACGGCAGGGACTGCTTTTGCTAGACATGATTTTGCCAAACCCTAACGCTGCTAGTTTAGCTGATGAAATTTAAAGCCTTCCAGTCGAATAAATTGGATTACCACCCTTGGATGAAGATAAATCATTTCCCCAATTTTTGGGTGGTTTGCTTTGGCTGAGCTTGAATCCTGCAAGCTCTGCTTTTGATAGCCACACTAAAGTGACAGGGAGTGAGTGAGGAGGAGGAAATGTGAAAAAGATTGAGCTAGAAAATACATAATCAACAAATAACTTCTTAGATTTTTTTTTTTCCTCTGGATGTCTTGCAACTTGGATCACATTCATTACTTGTGTGATCACATTCATTACTCTTGACCAGGAGCTCCACTCCAAAGAAAACAGAATTGGCATGAGTGACAGTTTTGTGAGGAAGGGAAGTTAGCAGGAGTCATTCCTCGGTCTGTCCTTCGCAAACTCAGATTTCCCCGAGGTGCGTAGCATCGAAGGTCATGGTGTTTCAAACTTGGCCAAGCATGGGTGTCCTTTGTCCCCATCAGCTTCTCTGCAGTGGGGAGAAGCTCCAGACTGACTTTGCACGGTACTTGGAAGGCTGTTTGGAGTCTACATGACTTACTTTAAGAATCAGTGGTGTTGCATCCATCCTAGCAATTAACCAGCAAGGGCAGCCTACGGTTGGTTCTCTGGTTACTTTCAAACCCTGCCATTATCATCACTAGCATCATAGAACTCCTGGTAAAATGAATGATACCAAAAGTCTCGTCCAGGGGTGACATGAAGCCATGCACTAGGCAAATCTTCTTTCTCTTTTTATTTGTGCTCCTTTGGTGGTACTGCTCACCGTTCCCTGCCCCAAACACTGCTGAAGTGCTCTTGCAAAGGAACACCAACCTCCTTCCTACCACTGCGGGGGCAATGTCTTATGGATAACCCCCTCTCTCTTTCTTTTTCCTATGTCAAATTTTCTGTGCTGACCTCAATTATTTCACATTAGGTTATTAATGATTGAAAGCAGTTTAATTCCTCCTGGGGGCAGTTGCAGTTCCAAAGCCATTTTCTGCAAAGAAGTCAGCCTCTGTTCATGTAAGCTGGGGCTGTCTTATAAAGGCAATGATATGGGATGTGGGGCAGGTTTCCATTATCCCTAAATCAAGTCTCTTTACTACTCTTTTTTTTTTAATAATTTATTTTTGTTATTCATATCTTTTACATTATTGTGTGGTCCCCATGAGTTACCCATCACCTGTTCACCCATGGAACCATCACCATAGTCCCCCAGGCTCCCCTTTTCCCCCCTTTTGAGCCCTTCCCCTCCCCTCCTTCCCTGCTGAATGTCTCTTTTTATTTGGCTCCCCTATATTCCTGTTATAAGTGAAACCATTCGATAATTTTCTCTTTCTTTCTGGCTTATTTCACTGATCATGATCCCTTCTAGATCCATCCATGTTGCTGCAAATTGCATGTGTTTGTCTTTTTTGAATGCTGACTAGTATTCCATTGTGTATATGTACCACATCTTTTTGATCCAGTCATCTATTTTGGGGCATCTGGGTTGCTTCCATATCTTAGCTATTGTGAACAGTGCTGCAATAAACATGCGGGTGCATGTATCCTTTCGGATTAGTGTTTTTGTGTCCTTTGAGTAGATTCCCAGTAGTGGTATTGCCGGGTCATATGGGAGTTCCATTTCTAGCAGTTTGAGGAAACACCATACAGCTTTCCATAGTGGTTGGATCAATTTGCATTCCCACCAGCAGTGTAGGAGAGCTCCTTTTTCTCCACATCCTCACCAACATTGTTGTTACCTGTTTTTTTAATGTGCGCCATTCTTACTGGCGTGAGGTGTTATCTCATTGTGGTTTTTATTTGCGTTTCCCTGATTATAAGTGATGTTGAACATTTTTTCATATACCTGTTGGCCATTTTCTTTTCTTCTTTGGAGAAGTGCCTTTTTAGCTCTTCTGCCCATTTTTTTGACTGGGTTGTTGACTTTGTTTTTGTTGAGTTGTGTGAGCTCTTTGTAGATTTTTGTTGTTAGTCCTTTATCAGTTGTATTGTGTGCAAAGATCTTCTCCCAATTACTAGGGTGTCTGTTTGTTTTGATTATTGTCTCTTTTGCTGTCCAGAAGCTTTTTAGTTTGATGTAGTCCCAGCTGTTTATCTTTTCTTTCACTTCCTTCGCTATGGGGGAAGTGCTTTTAAAGATTTTGCTGAGATGTATGTCATGTAGAGTTTTGCCTATATTTTCTTCTATAACCTTTATGGTTTGAGGTCTTATATTCAGGTCTTTCATCCATTTGAGTTGGTTTTTGTGCATGGTGAGAGGTAGTGGTCTAGCTTCATTTTTTTACATGTAGCAGTCCAGTTTTCCCAGCACCATTTATTGAACAAACTAGTCTTGTTCCATTGTATATTCTTTGCTCCTTTGTCGAAGATTAGTTGTCCATATGTATGTGGATTTATTTCTGGGTTTTCTATTTGATTCCATTGGTCTGTGTGTCTGTTTTTGCTCCAGTACCATGCTGCTTTAATTATTATGGCTTTGTAGTATAGTTTGAAATCAGGGAGTGTAATCCCTCCATTCATATTCTTTTTAGTCAGGAGAGCTTTAGCTATTCGAGGTTTTTTGTGGTTCTATATGAATTTCATCAATATCCATTCTATTTCTTTGAAGAATGTCATTGAGATTTTTATCGGGATCGCGTTGAATCTGTAGATTGCTTTTGGTAGGATGGCCATTTTGATGATGTTGATTCTTCCAATCCATAAGCAGGGGATGTCTTTCCAACTTTTTGTGTCTTCCTCTACTTCTTTTAACAGCATTTTGTAGTTTTCTTTGTATAAGTCCTTTACCTCTTTTGTTAGGTTTATTCCCAGGTACTTGAGTTTTTTGGTTTTGATTTTGAAGGGATAATTCTTTTAATTTCTTCTTCTTCAGACTGAGTGTTTGTGTATAGAAAGGCTACTGATTTTTGTGCATTGATTTTGTATCCTGCTACGTTACTGAATTGGTCTATAGTTTAGAGTAGTTTTTCTATGGAGTTTTTAGGGTTCTCTATGTATATAATCATATCGTCTGCAAATAGTGACAGTTTAATTTCTTCCTATTTGGATTCCTTGTATGTCTTTCTCTTGTCTTATTGCTCTCGCTAGGACTTCAAGTGTTATGTTGAAAAGCAATGGTGAGAGTGGGCATCCTTGTCTTGTTCCTGATTTCAGGGGAAAGGCTTTCAGCTTCTCACCATTGAGTATAATATTGGCTGTGGGTTTGTCGTATATGGCTTTTATTATGTTAAGGAATGTTCCTTCTATTCCAAGTATTTCAAGGGCCTTTATCATAAATGGATGTTGCACTTTGTCGAGTGCTTTCTCAGTATCTATTGATATGATCATATGGTTTTTATTTTTCTCTTTGTTGATGTGTTGGATTACATTGATTGATTTTCTGATGTTGAACCATCCTTGTGTCCTTGGAATAAATCCTACTTGGTCGTGGTGTATTATCTTTTGGATGCATTGTTGGATCCTGTTGGCCAAGATTTTGTTAAATATTTTTGCATCAGTATTCATTAGGGAGATTGGTCTGTAGTTTTCTTTTTTTGTGTTGTCTTTGTCTGGTTTTGGTATTAGAGTGATATTTGCTTCATAGAATGTGTTTGGTAGTACTCCTTCTTTCTCAATTTTTTGAAAGAGTTTGTGTAATATAAGGATTAGTTCATTTTTGAACGTTTGGTAGAATTCGTTTATGAAACCATCTGGTCCCGGGCTTTTGTTTTTGGGAAGGCTTTTGATTACTGCTTCAATTTCGTCGCTTGAGATTGGCCTGTTTAGGTGTTCTATATCTTCTTTACCTATTTTTGGGTGGCTGTGTAATTTCAGGAATTTATCCATTTCTTCTAGATTGTTGAACTTGTTTCCATATAGCTATTTATAATAATCTCTGATTATTCTTTTGATTTCTGCTGTGTTCATTGTAATTTCTCCTCTTTCATTTCTTATCCTGTTTGTGTGTTCTCCCGTTTTTTCTTTGTGAGCCTTGCTAGAGGTTTGTCTATTTTGTTTATTTTTTGGAAGAACCAGCTTTTGGTTTCGCTGATCTTCTGTATTGTTTTTTTAATTTCCATTTCATTTACTTCTTCTTTAATTTTTATTATTTCCTTTCTTGTACTGGCCTTTGGAGTTTTCTGTTGTTCCTTTTCTAGTACTTTGAGGTGGGAGATTAGATTGTTTCTTTGAGTTGCTTCTTGTTTCTTGATGTGAGCCTGTATTGCTATGTATTTCCCTCTTAATACTGCTTTTGTTGTGTCCCAAACATTCTGGAAGGTTGTGTCTTCTTTGTCATTCATTTCTAGGTATTTTTTAATTTCTTCTTTGATCTCCTCATTAGTCCAGTGGTCTTCAAGCAGTGTGGGTTTCAGTCTCCATGATGTAAAAGGATTCCTTTTTTTCTTTTCATGGTTCATTTCTAGTTTGATGGCTTTATCATCGGAGAAGATAGTAGGTATGATTTTAATCTTTGTGTATCTGTTGAGGTTTGTTTTGTGACCTAGTATGTGATCAGTTCTGGAGTATGATCCGTGTGCACTTGAGAAGAATGTGTATTCAGTTTTTTGGGGGGTGCAGTGCCCTATATATATATATCTGTTAAGCCCATGTGGTCTAGGTCTTTGTTTAGAGCTTTAATGTCCTTGTTTATTTGTTGCCTCGTTGATCTGTCCATTTGTGATATTGGAGTGTTGAGGTCTCCTACTATATATGTATTCTCCCTAATGTCTGTTTTCAGAGTTGATAATAATTGTCTTATATATTTTGGTGCCCCTTCATTAGGGGAGTATATGTTGATGAGGGTTATATCATCTTGCTGAGTTTTCCCCTTTATCATGATGTAGTGACCATCTATGTCTCTTTTTACCTTTTTTAGTTTGAAGTCTCTTTTATCTGATATAAGTATAGCTGTCCCTGCCTTCTTTTTAGGTCCACTTTCTTGTACGATTGTTTTCCAGCCTTTTACTTTCAGTCTGTGTTTATCTTTTGTGGCTAACTGTGTTTCCTGTAGACAGCAGAAAGTTGGGTTCTGTTTTTTGATCCATTTCGCTACTCTGTGCCTTTTTATTGATGAGTTGAGTCCGTTTACATTTAGTGTTAATATTGATATGTTAGCATCTATATTGGCCATTTTGTTGGTCTTTTTGTGGTTTTATTCCATGTCTTATTCTAGTCTTTTTCATTCCTTTGTCAGTCTTGGTTTTAGGACTTCTTGTAGTATTGTTTGTAGTGGGGGTTTAGTTATGACCAATTTCTAGAGACTCTGTCTGGGAAGATCCTTATCCTTTCTTCATAGAGGAAAGAGAGCTTTGCGGGATAAAGTATTCTAGGTTGGAATTTTTTGTCTTGGAGTTTGTTGAATATGTCTCTTCATCCTCTCCTTGCCCTTATCGTTTCTTTAGAGAAGTCTCATGTCATCCTGATTGGTTTTCCTTTATAAGTTATTTGTTTCCTCCCCCTTGCCATCTTCAATATTTTTTCCTTGCCCTGTATTTGTGTGAGTTTAACTATGATATGTCTAGGTGTGGGTCTTCTGGGATCATGGTGATTTGGAGATCTTCTTGCTTCTTGTATGCCGGAAAATTTCATACTCGGGAAATTTTCTTCTATTACCTCCTTGAACAGTTTCTCTGTTCCTTGGTCCCTCTCCTCTCCTTCTGGTATTCCTATTACTCTTATGTTTCCTTTTTTCATGGTGTCAGATAGATCTTGAATTGTTTTTTCATTCTTTTCTCTTCTTGCTTCAATTTCCTTTTCCCTTTTGGATCTATTAATATTTGTATCTTCAAGATCGCTAATGTGGTCTTCCATTTCATCGATTCTGCATTTATCGCTGTTCCTGGAGATCTTTAGTTCTTCCTTTAAGCTCTTATTTTCCTTCTTCAGGGTCTCGATTTTGTTCTTCAGATCGTTAATTGTTTTTTCCATTTCTTTCTTTTCCTTTATCATGATTTCCTTGATCATGATTCTAAATTCTTTATCTGACAGAGAGAGAAGTTCTTCTGTGTCGTTGTCGATGGGTTTTGGTACTTGATTTTCTTTTTGTTCCGTGTCCTTTCCCGAGGGCTTGCTTGGTTGTTTATATTTTTCCTTCTCCCTGTTTGACTTCTAATTTGTTGTAAGTGTTGGGAGATTGTGGCACTGGTGTTGGCAGGCATCTCCTTGGGTTCTCCTTCTTGGATGTCGGGGAGTGGTGATCTAACTGATTCTGGCCCTGTTAAGCCAAGCCCCTGGTGGTCGTGGTAGTTGGTATTCCTAGAGCTATCTCCACTCTGTTCCAAGAACCCCGGCTGGGGGCGCCGGTGGGCACGGGTCACTCGCAGCTGGAGGGTACAGGTGGCGTGGGTCATGCATGGCTGGAGGTCAGTGGCCGCGCTGGGGCTGGCGCGTGTGCTACTGGAGGGCACCAGCGGGTGCGGGGCGCATGCAGCTGGAGGGTGCAGGCGGCGTGGTGTGTGCGCACATGGTTGGAGGGCGGCGGCCAAGCCGGGACCGGTGCGTGGCTGGAGGGCTCAGGCGGTGCCGGGCGTGCATGCCTGGAGGGTGCAGGTGGTGCGGGGCGCACGGGGCTGGAGGGTGCAGGCGACGCGAGGCTGAAGGTCGGTGGCTGCGCCGGGGCGGGCATGTGCCCGGCTTGAGGGTGCAGGCGGCGTGGGGCGCGTGTGGCCGGAGGGTGAAGGCAGCTCAGGACACGCGCGCTGCTGGATGGCGCTGGCGGGCACGGGACGTGCGCATCTGAAGGTCGGCGGCTGCACCAGGGCGGGCTTGCATGCGGCTTGAGGGTGCAGGTGGCACAGGGCGTTCGCGGCTGGAGGGTGAAGGCGGCGTGGGGCGCGCGTGCTGCTGGAGGGTGCCAGCGGGCACAGGGCGCATGCGTCTGAAGGTCGGTGGCTGCGCCGGGGCAGGCATGTGCGGCTTGAGGGTGCAGGCGGTGTGGGGCACACGTGGCTGGAGGGCGCAGGCAGCACGCGCGTGCACTGCTGGAGGGTGCCGTCAGGCACGGGGCACCCGTGTCTGAAGGTTGGCGGCTGCGCCGGGGCGTGCGTGCCCGTGGCTTGAGGGTGTAGGCGGCGCAGGGCGTGCGCGGCTGGAGGGTGAAGGCGGCGCGGGGCGAGCGTGCTGCTGGAGGGTGCCAGCGGGCACAGGGTGCGCACAGCTGGAGGGCGCAGGTGTGGTGGGGCGCGCGCTCACAGGGCTGGAGGGTGGCGGCCGAAGGGGGGGGCACGCGGCTGGGTGGCGCCGGCGGCTCGGGGCGTGCACGGCTGATGGGCGCTGGCTGCACCGGGGCAGGCACTTACCAGGCTTGTGGGTGCAGGCGGCGCAGAGTGCGCACAGCTGGAGGGCGAAGGCGGCGTGGGGCGCGCGCTTGCGCTGCTGGAGGGCACCAGCTGGCACAAGGCGTGTGCGGCTAGAGGGTGCAGGCGGTGAGGGGCGTGCTTGCCTGAAGGGTGCAGGCGGTGCGGGGGTGGGGTGGTGGGTACGCTCGCTGCTGGTGGGCACAGTGGCTTTTGTTCCACACCTCTCCCGCGCCTGGAGGGCGGTAGTGGCAGCCTAGCCTGAGATCTTTATCTGTGTGTTGTGAAGCTGATCCCCTCCCGTGGTAGTTCTGAGGGGCGGGGCGGAACTGTGGAGCTGCCTCCGCAGCTCTCCCTCTCTTGCACGAGGTGGGACAGGGAGTCCCTACAGAGTGCTGCTTTTGTCCTGAGTTTCTCCTGTACCTGCAGCCAGGAGCTTTTTTTTTTTCCCTTTCCTTCCCACACTTCTTCCAGTGGTTAGATACTACCAGTGTTACTGAAGGAGTGGGTCAACCACTACCTCAGAGTTCTGTTCCAGTGGGGAGCTAGAGTGCTGGCTCTTTAACAGAGGTGGGGGGGAGGGGCCACACCACGGCTGCCCGAGACTTTGTTCTGTGTCCCACCAACTTCCCCAGTGCATTCTGCCCTCTCCCCGGCTCTGTTGCTGCCTGGGGGGACTGCTGGTGTCAGTCTCAAGTTTATCACTCTGCCGTGCCCGGGGAAACGTCTCTGCCCACCTTTCTTTTTCTGGGTCTCCTCAGGTGCTTCTCATCTTGGTCTCCTGGTCCGGTTTTGCGCTGAGGGGAGGGCGGAGGGGGTCTGGTAGATCTTTCTTCTCAGTTGGTCTTTTTAGCTTCTTTCCAGGTCCTATTCACCCGTGAGGGTGTTAGATTTATCCAGCGTTTCTGGATCTTCTCTGGGTTTGGCTGATGTCTCTTTATAAGTGGCTTCTCTTTCGGGAGCGTTGATACTAGCGTCCGTTCACCACCATGTTGATGACGTCTCCTCTTTACTACTCTTAACTCAATACTTAATTGCCTCATGAAGCACGTGGCTTATTGCGAGGTGGCTAAGGTCAGGAATCTATTTGAAGAGCATGTAGCCATATTGGTTTTTATAGGGTCCTTGTTTAAATTGGGTAAACCTCATATTCCTTAACTCTGGGAATCTAGGCAAACCTGTCCCTGAAAGTCTAATTTGGGAGCAGACCCCAGAGAGAAATCTAAGCTTATAAAGTACTCATTGCTATTATGTAATAGCCCAATCTGTGTGCTCTTAACCCCCTTCATGTCCTAAAACTCGCAGACACGGGCACAGAGCCACATATAGCCATGACAGGGGCTAGGGCATTCTTCTAGGAAAAATAAGACTCTTGAAAATATTTTTCACTCAGGAAACAAAAAATAGGCTAAAGGATTGAATAAGATGGAGTCTTTATTTAGAAACAACAAGCCTTCCTGTGAACACAGTGCTCACTTGGAAAGAAGCTAAGAATGGACCTGCACAATTATTTTCTGGCAAAGAACCAATCACATTTGGAGACCTCAGCAGCTGAACACAGAGTGACAGCTGAAAACTAAAACATGTTACAAAGATCAGAGACATTGCTGAATGCTCCATTTTGAAGTTTGATCCAAAGACTCAATTTATGTCATGTTGATTTTAGAGAAGAGAGGAGGTTGGTTCCAAAGGCTCTTTTAAGCCCTAGCCCCTTCTTCTGCTCTTTTGGCCCTTCAGCCCCACAGGATTTTCAGTATCCCTGGAAGGTATTTGCTCTTCAGAAATGAGTCCATCAGTGCTTGGGCAGGCATGAGGCTTCTCCAAGCCTGTTGTCCCCCCAGAACTCTGCTTACAAGCAAGAAGTCCTAATAAGAGAATATATTCCTCACTCTGCCTGAAGGCTCCTCATCAGTTTTGGGTTATTTCGAAATATCTATGGTTTTTCCAACATGAAAGAGAACTAGGGAAATGCACATAAAGATTTTTTTACTATTAGCTAGATTTAAAACAAGTCATGAAATACTTTTAATAACAAAAGTGACAATAAAATAAGGGGCAATTGAGGTTAGGGTCTTGGGTTCCAGAGGTAAGAGGCTGGGATCAAGATAGCACCTGTTTTGTGACCATGAGCCATTTATTTCTAGAAGCCTCTATTTTTCATCTATTAAAAAGGAGTATAATAATCTCTACCTCATGTAAGAATTGGAAAAGTTTAAAATGTTCTATATATGAAAGCACTCAGTATTGATGAGGTCATAATATTACATGTAAACTAGCATGGTTCAAAGTATAAATACTAAAAATGGAGATGAGAAGCACTCAAAGAACAGAGTTGGGCTGATGGAGCCGAGGATAGATTCAGCAGAGTTTGTGTCTTTTCTATGGCCCTGTCCAAAGAGAGCGTGTGAATCTGCTGCTACCCTTAAGGAACAAATAGTTTTCTGTTCCCATTTTGTATTCTAAGGTTAGTTATTTTACATACTTTTACTTTCAGAGTCTTTTGAAACCATGAATGAGTATTTTGACATCAGTAGGCCTTCACCCCATATTCTTCCTTCCCCACTCTCTGACAGTTAGTAGAGTACATTCCCCATTGTGTGTCTGGACTGCTAGCCAACTGTCTGCTTCTGTGGTTGGCCTCCATCCGATCCAGTTCAATCCAATTCTTCAAATCACATTTTAGGAAAACACTTTACTTTGGGGTGTTTTTATTAAATTCAGATGCCTTGTGTTTACTGAGTTTCCTATTCTAATTCTGGGTTTCAGTTGAAAAGATCCAACTGCTATACCATAACACATTCTCACATTTTCAATATAGCCCAGAAAACGTAGTGGAAACCTTTAATCAAACACGACTGCCTACAACCTTTAACAATCAACATCCTTCCTCCCTTGCTCATTATGTTTCCTCTGAGGTCCATGCCCCACAATTTGTAGCCTATGCTTTCTGGAATTTACATCCATTTCCAAGGCATAGTTGAATTTTCTTTGCTAGGACTGTGAGCCTGAAGAGCACAGCTATTTTACATCTCCCACAGAGGACACACGCTCCACTCTCACTCAACAAATCCACAGGGACAACAAGAAGTCTCCATTCTAAGTGACGCCCAGGAGAGTATGACATTCGATGACTAAGGAGACTCTGAAATGCTTCATTATCAATTACTCCACTGCTGTTGATATAGATTAATCAATCTATATCAAATCTCTGATTTTTCAGTATGTACAACCCAACTTTGCAAGTGTAGTTTTCTAACCAGCGGTTAGAAAGAATCATTCTGGTTATGGAGAAACAACTAATTTTTGGAATTCTTGTCCCCAGCTAAAACCTACCTCCCTCTGATTCTGTGGCAAGTTTTCAAGTTATGCCTTTCTTTGTTTTCACATCCTGGGAAAGGCTGCTAAGTTATGGAATATTATTACTCCAAGTGAGATCCCTACATCAGGGACATTGTAGTAAACCTGATTTGTAAATAAGACATGGCCATACTTACCCTTTACACACACATGTTTTTGTTGACATTAAGCAGTCATTTGCAAAACAAGCTGGTACACTTTCTTGGTAGGATTGTTTTACAGGATTCTATCAGCTATTGTAAGAAAAGAACTGAACTATGAAAGGGATTTAAGTTGCATCTTATTACTCTTTGTTAGGGAGGGTACTGAATTTGGTTAAAAATCAGTCAACTCATTTAGAAATTATATTATAGACAAATGCAAAATGCCAGATGGTAGGGTTCAGTAGAGACATCATTTGAGTCAATGAAAAGTCCACTCTGACTTAGTATTCTTGTCCCATAAATGTTATTTACTTTTATTTTTTTCTCCCATGTAACTGAGTTTCTCTGTCTTATGGAATATAAAAATTCATAATGCACTTAAACCCTAATCTTATTAAAAAGCTTGTCTTATTTAGATCTATTCTAGATTCTCATAGTTACTATAACAACAAAATGTTCTCAGTTGACTAATTTCTCTAGTACTATTAGTCCTGGATGTAATGAAGATAGACATTGGACCACTTGTCATTTAAATTAATTCTACTTTTTATTTATATAATGTCTTATATAAGAAACTGATTATACATTAAAAAGGTTCTTAGCTTGTGTCTCTTCCTTCTAAGGCTATAGAGAAGATCCAGTGATTATATTAAGCTAAATAATACTTCATTATCCTGCCATTATAGAAATCACAAGGAAGAGATAGTAACAAATCAGTTATCTGACTTTGTCATTAAAAGAACTATTCCTTATTAGTGATTTTGTCAAGAAGCAAAGTGTATCCTATTATAAGTTAAAATATTAGTATTAATCATTTGGCATAGAAATCTACTAAAAAAAAAAAATCACTGTACACTTCCAGGCTATTCTGGCAGGAGGCTGTCAGTTAAACATTCCATCTCAGGCTGGTGAGAGAAAACCAGGGGATTCAGAAAAGAAAAGAAGCTTCTCTCTGTCGTGACTGGCCCACAGGTAAGCAAGTTATTGTCCCACATGCTTCCATTTCGGACACCCCCTTTCCTTGCAGCCTCGTTGGTGCTCCTCCCTGTGTCCAGCTGATGCAGCTTAGTTATTCAGGTTGTTGGGGTCCCTGGCCTCTAAACTAGAGCTTCCACGGTTTCCTCTCCCAGGTTGATATTTACCAAACCAAGCAGGTACTTTGACAACTTGGCCTTCTGGGAATTTTGGCTCTAGAGCCTCATGGATGACTCAGTGTCATCCTCAAATACACATACACATATATGTGTCTTACCGGAGGAGGAAAATACCATGCTGAAAACAATGTAGCTGCCATTATTGAATCAATAAGTTCACCAGCAACCTAACTTTATTATCTGGAACACAGCTATTCCCCAAGGATGGTGGTCGTGTGTTGGGCTGTTTTCTCTCTCACTTGGCTCCAGATGTTTGTAGCAACCTCTCCCTCATTTAGCTTATCAGCTATCAATACTGCTGGTTAAGTCCTGTCTTTAGCTGCTCAGTGCCATGTTCTAAATTTAACTGGCTAATACCAATAGATTAAGTCTCTCTATACAATCCTATAGTTTAACTTGTGTGTAAACTTGGCTAACCACAGCCACAATCAGGAGACTCCAAAAACTTCCTTTATGCTATCCATTTTTTTTAACTGAGGTAATACTGGTTTATAGCACTGTGTATGTAAACTTCTATGAGTATCTCATCTCCTTTCATCCTAGCGTGATACCTTTGAAACCCATCCATGGATCTTGCTGCTTGTATCAAGAAGTCATTTTTATTATTGAGTAGTATCCCATTATAGGGTTGCACAAAGGTGGGCTTATCTATTCCTCCACTGAAGGGCATTTGGGGTATTTCCAGGTTGGGATGGGTATGGATAGAGCTCCTATAAGCTTTTTGGTGTAGTTCTTATGTGAAGTAAATTTGCACTTCTGGAATTGCTGGATCTTTTGGGAGATATTTTATATTTTAACTTTTTAAGCAGCTGCCTATTTCATAGTGGTGATCCCATTTTACATTTCTACCGGCCTTGTATGAGACAGCTAGTTGCTTTACATACTAAATATCACTTGCCGTTATTGGTGCTTTTTATTTTAGCCATTCTGGTGCATGTGAAGTACCAACTAATCATGGTTTTAATTTGGAATTTTTCCCAATGACCAATGATGAAGTCATCTTTTCATGTGTTTATCTGCCATCCTTGTATCTTCTTTGGTGAAGTGTCTCTTCAAATCATTTGTCCATTTTAAAAATAGGGTTGCGTGTTTAATTATTGCTGACTTTTAAATTTCCTTACCTATTCTGAGTACAAGACACTGCACTTTCTCTCAGTCTGAGACTTATTTTCTCATTCTTTTTACAATGCTCTTCACAGAGCAAAAGCTTTTAATTTTGTGGAATTCCAATTCATTACTGTCTTCACTTGGAGATGATGCTTTTGGTGTTACTTCTAATAGATGTTTACCTAACCCAATATCATAAAATTTTTCTTTTATGTTTTCTTCTAAAATGTTTATAATGATGTGTTTTACATTTAGGTTTATGATTTATTTTGAGTTCATTTTTGTATAAGATGTGAGGTTATAGAGTGTGCTTCTGTTTGACTCTTTTACATACCCTTTTGCTCTGCTATAACCATAGGACTCTTAATTTGATACTCTTATTCCATTGAGACATAGCAAACCAGATAGCCTCATTCATTAAAACAGCTCATAGAGGCAGAAGCTTTGTAATATCGCTCGTGGTTACTCAGTAGTGTTTTCTGCTTGCTTCTTGTGTGTGTATGTGTGTGTATCAGGTGCAGTAACAACTGTGACATGCCTGTTATATAGCAGATTAGTCAGTGCATGGAGTGTACCTACTCCCGGTCCTACCAGCTGTCTGTATGTCTGGAGCACCACTCTCATTTCCTGTGCCCTTCCCTTGCCAGGGGACACCTCGAAAGAAGGCTTTGTGCTTTTCACCTGTCCCCACCCTGACTGGCATGTTGTAAGTATTCACTAGATATTTACAACCCAGTGAATGAATAGCTGGATAGGATCTCACAGTTCTGAAAAATGTTGGTGTATGGGAAAACTATACACGGAATGGGTAGCAGAGGTGGAAAAGTCTCATGCAGGATCACAAAAATGATAAAATCTCACACTGGCAAAGTCTAGAAGATGAGAATGAAAAGGTGGATTAGCTCAGAACATAGAGCCTATTATTTCAACATTATGCTGATAACCAGGAGTCAGTGAGTTTGTCCAAATCAGCTCTTATTTTTAATCAGTGTGGCTACGTTCATACTGAACTGTATGGGAAATCTTTGAACAGAATCTTACTGTTAAACAGTGTAATGGGTTGAGTTATGTTCTCCCAGAAGATATATTTCCTCTTAACACCTAGATCTGTGACTGTCACCTTATTTGGCAGTGGGGTCATGCAGATGTAATCAAGGCCTTTAAGGTGGGTCACAATCCAGTAGGACTGATGCATTTGTAAAAAGATGGACATTTGGACAGAGACACATGCGGGGTAGGGAGAAAAATGCTGTGTGTCAAAAGAAGTGCGGAGATTGGAGCCATGTATATGCAAGCCAAGGAATACCAAGGAGGGACAATCCCTACCTGCCACTGAGGAGGCCTGGAAGGACCCTCCTCTGGAGGTTTCGCAGGAGCATGGCTGGGCCAATTCCTTGATTTCAGACTTCCAGGCTCCAGAACTGTGAGGAAATACATTCCCATTGTTTTAAGTTACTCAGTTCATGATCATTTTTAATGGCAGCCCTAGGAAATGAATGCAAACAATTTGGCATTCTCCCTGGAAATCTTGTTGGCATCATCTATTTGCATAATAAACATTTCAGATACAATCTAAAGATGAACTTTGGCCTTGTTCCCAATGGAATCATCCCAAATGCAAAATTAAGAGTGGTCTGGTTTAGAAATGTCACTGGGAAGCCACCAGCCAGAGCTTGGTAGACCCAACCCTCCCTGCATTGGCCACAGCAATAGGTGGCTAGGAAGGGGCCGTGCACAGTGTAGAAATAGTAATACAAGTGCTTTCTGGCCCAAAGACAAGAGTAAAATGTAGGAGCATCCCTGCTGGTGCTCCTGGCTGCCACAGATCCTCTGGGCTTCACAAAGCATGTCTAGATGCTGTACTTTTGAGTGACTAGTGATCTGTGTTTGTGTTGTGACAACGGGCTGGGGACAACTTGGAAGCAGCTCGTGATAGCTCAGAAAGCAGGGGAGGCTGAGGGGAGTGCCGCCCAAGGGCTTGGAGCCCTTCCAGGTCCATTTGTCTGACTGCCCAGGCCCCTCCCCCAGTTCTGCTTGGAAGCAGCCAAAAGCAGTGCTCCGGAAGGAATTCACAGGATTCAGGTGGGGCTCAGTTTCTGAAGACTCGGGCCTCTGAAGAACAGTTCAACCGAAATGGCTAAAATAAATGCGGGGAGAAGAGAAACAAATCTTGTGACCCAATGAGGAAGAGTTTATCTCTTGCCCAGTGACCGACTGCTTGAAGTCTGAGAAGTACATCTAGTAGAGTTGACAAAACTGAAGAGAAAATAGGTTGTTAGATGTGCCTCCTACCACAGGGAATGGAGCCATGGCCATATCAACTCTTTAAAAGGACTTAAAATCTTTTCACTTGTCTGTTCTGAGCGCAGGAGCTGTCACTGATGAGGTGAAGGTGGGGGCAAGAAGCTGGGCATTTTGGTAACAGAGACACTTGGGGCATTTTTGTATGATCAGGAGACACTCAGCCTTGGAGCCTATCGATGATTTTGGTTTTTCTGGGAGGCTCAGGGGGAGCTTCTGGGTTGTCCCCAAATCCAAGGCCTTACATTTTTCTTCCCATACATCAAGGAATGAGATTGCACCTCAGTCCTATTCATTCTTCCATTTAGTCTCGGTAAGCTGGAAGAGTCTCCTATTAGGAGCTGAATGGGTCTCTCCAAGTTCATATGTTTAAGTCTCAGTACCTCAGGATGTGACCTTGTTTGGAGACAGGATTCTTGCAGATGGAAATAGTTAAATGAAGATAAGACCACAAAGTGAGCCCAATCCGATATGGCATCATCCTAATAGAAAGAGTTGGGTACCAAGATGAAGCTGAGATAGGAATGATTCTATGTCAAGGACACTGTGTGGCCCAGTAAAACACCAGAAGCTCTGGGAGAGTCACAGACAGTTTCTCCTTCTCAACCCTCAGAAGAAACCAATCCTGCTGATACTTTGATTATGACTTCTAACCTCCAGGACTTTAAGGCAATAACTTTCGTGGTTGTGGTGTGTTCCTACAGCAGACTGGGCTGAGTGTGTTCCCTGTTACTCAGTATGAAATCAGACATGGTGAGAGCTGGGCAGCGTGGGCTGCGAGGGCAGTGGAGCAGACCTTGGGAGCAGAGTCTGACGCTGCAGTTGCGTGGAGAGGCTTGGGAGGCTGGACATGGCCTCACCCACCTCCCTGAACTGTTTTTTCCCAACAACCCCCTCCCCCGGCATGTTGTAAGAGCCCTGCAGGGCAGCAGGGACAGAAGAGAGCAAAAGGGGGCCAGGACGCCATTCGCACACAAAGACGAGACCTGACAGTCAACTCTTTTAAAATTTATTCAGAGACTTGAAGACAGGAAGCTGCTGACTTTAATTCCCTAAGGGATGATATATTAGGATTCCAAGTATATCAGTTATTCTAAAAATAAAAGTAAACATGTGAGGGAACTAAACTAATAAACAAACTAGCCAAGTTTTCAGTAAAAGGCAGCTGCTTTTCCTGCCCTCGAAGTCTTCTTCCTCAGCAAAGCCTCCTGTCCTCCTGGCAGCTGACCCTTGTGGTGAGGACTGTGACTTTCCAACTTTTTTCCCTCTTGCTTTTCACACCAGTTCTTAATAACTTCTTCCTCTAAATGAGATAATGCCTATCTTGATGTTAATACAATGCTTAGAAAATAAATACTTAAGAATGGATAATTTCTCTCATCCAGTTTCCTATCTCTTTGTGGCCCTTTTATATCTTCTTCAAATATATTGATATGTGTCTCAAACCTCAAGAGATTCATAAAATCAGAGGCTACAGGTACATTTTGGGTGGCAGGTTCAATTTAATTGGTTTGAATAAAATCTAATTAGTTGTCCACACTTGAAGAGTGAGATATGTATGTATCATAGTTTATGATTATATAATAATGTAACATTTTATAAATGAGATCATATATACTAATTATGTTACTATACATAATCTCTTATTTATAGTATATGTTATCTCACTCTTTAAAATTTATATATTTGTATATTAAATAAGAATATCATATTTGTGTGTGTGTGTGTGTGTATAATGGTGAACACACATTTCTGCTTGGTAACTTGGTAGATGCTATCCCCTTTAGATAGGACATATGTGCTCCTTCATCTTGGACAGCAGCAGGTAAGAGCCTTGTGAATTTGCTCTTCTCTCCAACTCTGCTTCCTCTTCCCCGTCTTCACATTATTTTGAACATAGCTTTATAACTATCAAATTCAATCTAAAGTTGTTCTTGTTGAAGAGCAAACCTAGCTAACATTGACATTAACTTGGTATTGGTAACATCAGCCAGAACTGACTGCTTATGTTAAATTTGACAGAATAGGGGCCTCCCCGGTGGAGCAGCGGTTAAGCGCTGCGCTGTGGAGCTGTCGGCAGTGGCGACGCAAGTTCGACGCCCGGCCAGGGAGAATCCCACATGGTGCGGCAGACCTCTCCTGCCTCGCCTGCTGCTCCCCTCAGCAGTGTATTTCTGATCTGCCTGTTCTGCTCCCCACTCTGTCTCTGGTGAACCCTCTCGCCGCCCCACAGCTCTGGCTTGTACCCCAGCTTGTATGTATAAATAAAAAATAAATCTTTAAAAAAAAATTTGGCAGAATAAACAAAAAATCTGCAACATTAGTATTCCTTAATTAGAATCGCTAGAGACCCATGCCTATTAATACTTTGAGCTTGTCGTTGACGCTTTCCTAACACTAATTAATAAGTAAATATTTCCTTCTAAATTACATTTTATGAGCCAGGTCTCTGGTGAAGAATTGGACAATGGCTGATGCAATAGTAATAATAATAATAAAATAATTAATTTTTATTATCACTTTACAGTTTACAAATTTTACAAAGTTCCTTTGTGTTAGTGTTGCACTTGATGTTGGCTGCCTATCATCATCAACTTGGCTTTGGCAGTGATATGTGTTGGAAGCTCAGCAGAGCAAAATGGAGTAGGGAAGAACTATGGAATGATCTGCTTCTGCTTCTAAGATCGGATCTATTCTGGGGGGTGGAACAAGAAAATCATAATGTCCAAAGTGGGGGTGCAGAGAAAAAGTAAGTTCATTCTAAGTAATTGAATGCGTAATTGACAGCGTCAAAGGTAGCAGATGGGTTTCAGCTATGGTGATGCTCACAGTCAAATGGAACTTTGCACCTTCTGTTGGGAAAGGTCCTTCTTTCCACAGTGGGTTGAGATGGACAGGGATAAGCAAAGCCAGGAAGGTTGTCAGATTCTCAACCAGATGGTCTGGAGGTCAGGAAAGGGCTCCATTCCAAGAGTAGAACTGAAAACCCTGTTTAGGTCTTCAGTTATTAATGATTTGAAAGACTGGATTAAAATAAATCCAACCCTACCATTTACCACCTGTGTGATCGTGGGAAAGTCATTTAAATTCTCAGTCAATATTTGGTCAGAAAAACCAAGTCATCTTAGGTATTTAGAAAAGGCAGTGGAGGGTGGGAAGCAAATTATCAGGAAGTCTAGAAATACAGAGATGATGGGGAAGCTGACTCCAAATGGACTCAGCTGAAGGGGTGATTCTTCAGAAGCCAGAGGAAGTCACAGGAAGTCCCCATCTACAACCTGTGGTCTGTGCCTCAGCTGACTGCAGCCAGGGAACAACAGCTCTTCTCTTGCATCTTCAGACTGCACAAGGGCCTCTCCTGGGTGGAATCCAGCCAGGGACCTGCTGGTCCCAGTCTCTAAGAAACTAAGGGTTCAGGCTTTATGACCTTGGTTACTTGGTGGAGCTTAGAAATGAAAAGATGTGCATGAAAAACAGTATCTGGCATTCCTCTGGATCTTAGTTTCTTCTAGAAAATGAGCATAAAATCCATTAGAAAATAGTTGTGATTTTATACTTGCTTGGAACATAGTAGCTTCTCTGCTATTGATAACCTCTCTTCTAGATCTTAGCACACTAAGAGAAAAAACAAAGTATTATACTTGAGCCTTATTGGCCTTGTCCAATAAGGCAGCATGGTCCGGGACAGGTTTCAATCCTGACCATGGCACTTACTAGCTGCATCTTTTTATACCAGTTGCTGAATCCCCTGTTCCTCAGTCTCATCAGTTTTCAGATGAGTCCAAAGGGTTCCTCTTTGGGTTGTTGAGTGAGTTAGGGTGTTAGTGTATGTAAAGTGTTTGGTGATCCTTGAATTCTTCACTATGTTGTTTTTCTAAAACTTTTATTTTGATATAATTTTAGACTTAAAAAAGGAGATACTAGTGTGTTCCAGAGAATCGCCATATATCCTTCTTCCAGCTTTTCTTCATGCTGACATCTCACAATTGTGGCACATTTATTCAGGCTAAGATGGTGATATTGGGATGGTGCTATGGACTAGGACAAACTTTACTAAAATTTCTCCAGTGTCTTTTTGGTATTTTGCTCCAGTAGCTAATCCAAAATGCCTTACTGTATTTAATTGTCATGTCTCCTTAGACTTCTTCAATCTGTGCCAGTTTCTCAATCATTTTTGTACTTTGTGACCTTGACGTTTTCTAAGAGAAAAGATGAGTATTTTGTAGAATGTCCTTCAGTTTGAGTTTCTCTGATGTTTTCTCAAGAATCAATTTAGGGTATGTAAATTGAGGAAATATACCAAGGAGATGATATACCTTTCTTAGTGCAAGCTCTCTGGGGTCCATAATGTCACTGTGTCTTACTGTTGATGATGTCATCACTGGCCACACGGATGAATCGGAGGGCAGATATTTTGAACTTATGCCAAAATTCTTTATCTTTTTATATTTTTGCCTACTAATAGCATTCATTGGTTATTCTCATCTACTACAAAATTAATAACAACAACAATATATTCATGGCTCCAATAGGATGGCTCACATTAATTATTTATCATTTTTATTAGCTGTTAACTTGAAGACTGTATTATTCTTTGTCTCTCTAGTCTGTGGGTTCAGGGTTGTAACTAGCAGAAAGTTAGCTGCTTTAGTTAAACTATGTTAGAAATTCTGGGTTGAATTCAACTGAGGGCACTGCTTAAGGCCATGGGTGCCCACTGACTGGAGGCAGCAAGGGGAACTTGCTGATGCAAGAACTTGGCAACATAGAGCTTTAGGAGACAGTGAGTCACAGAGAGATCGGTAGGCACCTGGAAAGTTAACATTTAAAGCAAGGAGCAGATTAGAGCTCAAATGCACAGGAAGAACTGGGACACAAATGCCAGGTTATAAAGTTTAGGGGAAAACCCAGAGCTTTACAAACAACCAAAACCAGGAGACCTGAAGGGCAATCAGGGTCAGGACAAGGTGAGCAGAGGCTTGGTGTGAGGAAAGAACTTGACCACCAAGATGAGCACTGCACAGCCAGGGGGTTGATGTTTTCTCCCTCCCCAGGCAGAGCCAGCACTATAAATGGTGGCAGGACAGGAGTGAGCAGACGTGCTTTGCAAGTTAGCCCTGGGTGGACTCGTGGATGTGAAAACATGAGGGTAAAGAAGTTTTAAGGATGGCATCTTATTTTTAAACACTATAATAGATTTTCTTGGTGCAGAGAATCATTCTCAGTGTGTCTTTATTAAACCCCAGATCGATGGACATTTACACTGATCCAGCATCCACATTTTGCCAGCAGATCAGAACTTGATGATCTTAAAAAAAAGAAAAAGTGATAAAAAAGTGATGCTCTAGGTGAGAACAGTGTTATTCAACATCATAGTACTTGATACTGATTATGACCTCCAGATATACTTTAGAGACTCTCTGAAATGTGCATCAAGCAAAGGAATTAAAAATATGTTTGCGATTCAAAATGTGAGATACTGGTTTCTGGGAAGCTGACAATGTGGAAATCAGCTTCTAATAAAAGGTGCAGTCTAGAAATAGACACATACCCCCTCTGTCCCCTGTCCTGGCACATATAACCCAAAATTTGGACCCTCACACTTGTAACTCATTTGCATATGTAAGTGCCAGTTGGCGGTATTTTGAACACTTCAGCAGTTCTCTCTGCATGCGTTTAAGTTGGGGCTGCTACTGAAGCCACGTTTCAAAGTGTTTTGTTTTTCCTACCATTTCAAAATGAAGTCAGGAACTTGGCACTTCTTCCAAGAGGATCCAGAAGTGATTATTTCCCCCACTCTTCCTGCCCTGGGTTCCCTATCATTCAATATCTCTGTAAAACTCAAAACAAGGTCTTGAGGCTGCCTCAGTGAATCCCAGAAGGTCTAGCCCTGAGCTGAGGCAACATTTGGAAAGCCATCCAAGGAAGATGAATTTCAATTGACTCTAGATATTTTGGGTTCTATTGGCCTCATGCAGAGATTTTAGAAGTGAACAGAGGCTAGATGGGGCAAAGAGAAAAGCACATCACATAAATCCCATTTCCCTGAACCTCTAGCTCTTTTTCTAGGCTAGATCTTTGTGCTGAGATAGATGTTATTTCATCTTTTTTTCTTTTGTTTTCTCTTTAGAATTTCTTTTTATTTCCATCTCCAAGAGCGTATCTTTTCATCGATACTGAGTGATGTCTAATACCATTGGTATTACGACAGAAACAATCACAATCATGAATAAGACTAAAACTGGCAAATGTCTTTGAGTAAGGTCATTAAACGACAGGATGATTTTTACCATTTAGTTTTTCTTTATAAAGGTCAAAATCTCATACATGGAGACATCTCTCCAAACCTCATTTCCAAAGCCACCCACTTCCTTTCCCTGGAGGCAATTATCAGTTTCTTTTTAATATTTCATAGACATTTTGTGCATATACATGTGTTTGGAGGAAGGTTAGGGTGAAGCACCAAGGAACAATATCAACGCATGGCAGAGGAGGTGCTGGGTCGTGTGTGAGCAGGAGAAACCGGGTCTCTGTTCAGACACAGATCTCTCTGTGCTCTAATAAATGGCACTTTGTGCTTTGAAAGGCAGGAAATGTGAAGTCCAAAGGCATTTCAGGATGGAAAGAAAGGAGATAGGATGCTGACAGTTGAGGTACTAGAGGACCTTTATTGTAGGCGCTGGTGTTTTTATTAAGATGAAATAAGATGAAGATGGAAATTGAAGCCAACTGGTTAAAGTCCCTCTGAGTCTTGCGATTAGTACTAAAATGCAAAGTGGGAAACCCAGTTCTGGGTCTGGAGGGTCAGACCAGTGACTAGACCCTTGGCGTGTTAACGTGCGTTAACATGTCTGCGATTCGCATGGGGGATCTTCATCTTCTAAAAGTTCCTGATTCCGTGGGTGTTGGGTGCAGCCTGAGAACTGTTTCTACCAAACCTCCAGGTGCTGCTGGTCCTCAGACCATATTTTGAATATCAAGGACCTAAACAGACCTCACCGCCAGATACTGTTTCTACATAATAAGACAGGGCTGGGATTCTCTTTTGATGCCCTTCCCTGCTTCGAAAGGTAATTCTGAGCACTCTTTGAGAAACCCAGCTCCCATGCTGGGAATTTTCTTTCCTTCATGTAAATAAGAGGTGAATACAGAGGCAGGGGAGGATGCCCATCAATCTGGGCGGGGGGGGGGGGGGGGGGGGGGGGGGGGGGGGGGGGGGGGGGGGGGGGGGGGGGGGGGGGGGGGGGGGGGGGGGGGGGGGGGCGACTTGGGAGGAGTTGAAGCAAGAGCTTCTTCTGCAATTGAGATGTAATTTTGCTTCTCACCACTGAGAAGATTTTCTTAAAGGGGAATCATGAGCCCCCCTCCATTTTTCTGTTCCAGAGGATGTCTCTGACACACTATTCCCTAAAATTCCCCTTCTCTATGACCTTGTTTTGAGTCATCTGTCTTCAGCTTCAAGGAATTCAGAGGAAGGGCCCAATAGCCGGGATTCCGATGAACTTCCTTATAAAGTCTCATTTCCAGGCCACTCACATGCCTTTACTGTGGCTGCTTTGCCCCCTGGACTCAGCTTTGGCTTTTAGACACATAATGTGCAAATGCCTAAAAGAGAAACTCGCCCAACGGTTCAGTCCCCACTTCCATTCAGTCTGCCCTGGTTCGGATCAACTTGGCTTCAGTAGCAGTCAGTCATGTCTGTTCCATTTCCTGGCAAACTGGGCTCTTTGTGTAAACTCCGACCCCTCTGGGAGGGCTCTGGGGGGCTCACCCCAGGCTGTTCTGGATGTACTGTCACTGTGTGCATTTGCTCCTGGGGTTCTGTGGGGCAGTGGTTCAAGTTTCCATCCATGCATGAAGGAGGGAAGGTGGAAGTAGCTACAGGTGATGATTCGGAGGCATCTTTTCTACTGGATGCTGAGACCCTGCCGTCGGACCTCCGTGTAGAAACGACTGCCCCTTTCTCATCACGGTTTGCCAAGTCCCAGCTAAACAGGGCCTGGAAAGTAGCCTGGATTGAATTCCTGGCTGCTTTGTGCCCCCTTGTGTTCAGTGTGCGGCTTTTAATCATAATGACTTGACCACACAAACCCCTGAAGCAGACAAGGAGGGATGAAGTTCTCCATAATTGTGCACCTGCCATTGCTAATGTAGGAAGTGAAAATAACATAAACACACTCCATCCCACGCAACACAGAAACACCAGCCAAAAAAATCCCCTCGCAAAATGCCACCGAGACTCCCATTCAGCCCACACCCTTGAACAGGAACAGCAGCTGAGCACCTGGTATGTGGGCCTGCACATCGCACACCTCGAGGGCCCCCAGCTCAGGAAGGGAGCAGGGAGACTCAAGCATTGACACCCCACTCATAGCCTTACCAGCTTGCCTACTTTATTAACTGTTTGTTTAAGCATCTGTTTGGAGTGATAGTAGAGCTGTTGTTATTTTTTACTGCAATAGTAAAAATGACACAGTTAATGCTAGGGGTTGAATTGTGACCCTCCCCCCAAATTCATAGTACTTCAGAATGTGATTTCATTTAGAAATAAGTTCACTGTCGTTGTGATTTAATTGAGATCATAGGGAAAGGCTCCAATTCAGAATGACTGGTGTTCTTCTAAAGAGGAGAAATTCAGACATAGATGCACACAGGAGGGGGAGTATGACATGGGGTCCTGTAAGCCAAGGAATGCCGGGATGGCCCCCAGACATCAGGAGAGAGGCCGGGAACAGGTTCTCCTTCAGAGCCCTACAGCAAACCAGGGCTGTCAACGTTCTGCTCTTGGATTACTGGCCTCAGGACTCTGAGTCCCCCAGTTTATAGCAGCCCTGGTTGCTGAAGGCAGCTACTAAGCAGCAGCAGAGGGTCCTAAAATGGTTATTCTGGAGCCTTGTCTGCTGCTTCCCCCAGGCTCATTTCATCAACAGGGAGCTGAGAGAGTGCTAGGGGCTGGGGCATGGAACTGTTACTATTCTTAAAAGTCAATGAGGAAGCATCGATTTCTTCCCCGTCCGCCAATTCAGACCCACTCAGCAACATTTCTCTCCTTCCCAGGTGGCCCCCAGCAGGGCTTCTGGCACTTATTCCAAGACTGTACAACCTTAGCTTTGCTGTGGAGCAAACTATTCCCCAAAACAGAAGTTTAATACAATGTGCATTTTATTAGAACTCAGATTCTATAGTTCAAGAATTCAGGCAGGACTCACCTGGGTGATTCTTCTCTTCTTTTTGGCATTTACCAATGTCCGTTAATGGCCCTCAACTGGCAGGAGGGCTGGTCTGGAGGAACTGGGTCAACCTCCCTCCAGGGCCTTGGTGGGGTTGACTAGAAAGTGGGGCTCTGCTGAAACTGATACTGTGTCCTTTCCCATAGCACCTGAAGGCCAGTGGCTACAGGTCACGTGGTCTTGTTGTCTGGGCTCTGGATTTCCTGTCCCAAAGATCAGGTAGAACCTGCATGACCTTTTCTGACCTCAACATGAAAGTCACAACTATCATCCACCATAATCTGTTGGTCAGTGCATTCAGAGAGTCCCCCTCGGATTCTTGGGGAGGACTTCAAAGATCTCACCTTTTGAAAGGGAAGATCAAGTAATGTGCAGCCCTTCTCCAGCAGCGCCCTACCTTCCTGTTCCATGGGCAGCAAAGAAAAGAAGGAAAATCTATACTTTTCTTTAACTCTGTGTTCCTAGGACTCAGACAGAAAGCCTCTGGACTGCTTGTTGAAATTGTGTTCATGGATATCTGTGCCCATGAGAGGGTCCTGTTCTAGCCCAGGGACCTCTCAGGACACCCAAATGGAAATGAGAAGTGGATGAACAGGACCCCTTCACAAATCAGCAAGATCCCAATGTTTATTGTCTTTGCCTATCACCTCATGCCTCAGGACTTAGCAACCTCCCAAGGATGCCCTCATTCAGCGGCTCTTGAAAGCAGCTGCACCAAGCCCTTACCTACTCTATTGATTGTTGTCAGGGTCTCCACGAGAAGCTGTACCCTCTTGAAGACAAAGCTCCCAGAAGTGGAGGCCACACCACCAGTCTGCGTCCTTCTCTTAAAACTCTAAAAAAGCACACTTTTTTCAAATACAGATAGACTCTATAAAAGTACACAGTCTCAAAATGCATGGGGAAAGGACATTGGGTTTTCTGCTTGTCTCCTTTGTTTTAATCTCTCTTGCTCTACCTTGCTGGTGGTTCCCAGGCCATCCAAATTACCCGGGAAGGTAACTCTACTGTAGAATTCAAGGCTAATGAGGTCCATTGGATTCAAAGCATTCTACCTGTGACATGACCTTATAATGCAAGGACAATAGAAAAAGAGACCATATGCAATTATTAACCCTCATAATATCATTTTGTTTGTATATGTGTGCATAAGAAAGAAAGACAGAGGGTGGGGGAGTCTTAAATTACCATCTAGAGACTAAGTACCTTGATAGGAACTAAATGATACTTACATTTTCCTATGCAAACATCCATAATAATGTGTTTGGCCCATAGTAGGTACTCACCAAATGTTTGGAGGAAGACTGATGAGAGAAAAGAAGCATCAGTCAAGCCAAGTCTACTTTTTTTTTTTTAATTGTTTCCAGGATTACTAGTGAAATTCTCTCCATATGTTTGGGTATGTGGTAGAATGTGAAGGAGGAATGGAGAAGGGGAGTGGTGCCAAGGTTGATGCTAGATATAGTGATCTCTAAAGAGACTGCCAGGGAAAGAGCGACATGGAGGCTTTGGGTGACAGTGATTGGGACAGGAGGGAGACCTTGACGGATTGCCTGTTATAAGTATGGAGAAATTTTATCAGGTGTTCAGGTTCATGTGCTGGTTGAAAAGAGGTCATGAAAGACTGTCCTTTTGGGGTGCCCATTGAAGGAAAATGCTGGTTTCTATGCATTATTCAAAGCTCATTGCCTATGCGTCCTCCACAGGCCTGCATACCAGCTGCCCATAAGATATTTCCTCTTTATTCACATCACAGAATCTGCCATCAACCTTTTGGCTCCAACATGCAGTTGAAACTGTTCTGTAATGTGTATTGATAAACTTGAATTGTTAAACAGGTTTGGTTTTTCTAGTCTTGATTCATCATTTATCATTCAATAGTAGACTATCTAACTGTATTTGAAAAAAGTGATTTCATTAGATAAATTATTGTTACTTATTATCAACGCCAAAGTCCACTCCTCCTGGTAGTTCTTGTGATCTCATGGCTGCTTTGGAGATTTATAGTCAGACCCTGACATCCATTAGAAAGCTCGAGCCAAGGAGGTGGTCAAGATGGGTGGGGCACTGGGCCAGGAGTCTCTAGTAATTCAGGTAGGAAGTAATAAAACTTGATACCTGGGGGACACAAGAGGCAGTTTGAATAAGAATCAAAAATATTTGTTGACTGGATAAAGGAAAGGAAACTGAGTCGGTCTCTAAGGTTTGGGGCAGTGGGATTGTGATTTACAGCTGACAGAAACAGAGATCTGAAAGGGGATTTGGTTTGGGGGAGAAGATAAGGGTTTGGTTTTTGACATGCTAAGTTGGAGGCGCTCTGGAGAAGTGTGGACTTTAGGTTAGTGGTACTCATGAAACCGGAGCTTCCCTCCTCTCCTTCTGTGCCTGAGGAGATGCCCAGATTTGGTCATCATCGTAGCGAGACTCCCATGTTTGGGGTGATGGTGCTGGGGAGGAGTGGGTGGTTAGTGCTCTCTCTTCTGCATGCAGGGCCTGTTTCCTCTTTGAACTGTCTTCATCTTAGACCTGGCTCTCATGCAGCTGGTGTGGTAAGGCAGGCGTTGGAACTTTTCCTGCTATGGCGGCATTCCATTCTATCTTTAAACTTTTCCCAACACACACACACACACACACACACACACACACACACACCATAAAAACCCAAAGAGGAACCAGAGTAGTGCCTTTCTGAAAGCGGGTGAGGCTCACCCTGATGTTTTTTCTCTTTCAAGCCTTAAACTAAATGGACAAAGTTACTCTTTATATTTCACATGTGTTCGAGATGCTCTACTGACTGTGGTCAGTCTCATATACATCTGAGTCCAAACTTTTAGCTGGAAGAAATGATCCCCTGCCTGGGGATAGGGCAACAGGGTTAGCTCACAACAGGGGGAAGGGATGATAGTCAAGTACTTGAACTTGGATTTTTTTTTATGATTAATGTATAGTTTTGTATTATCCATTAGTGTTCAAGAGGGCAGAAAAGTAAGGATAAAACTGCAAGTTACTAATGTTTACGGGATCACCCCGTATTTGATTGTTAGATCAAATCTGTGCAGAAAAAATATGCTGAAAGGACAAAAATGCAGAAGTATCCTACAACACAGCAGTTTCACTCCTAGACAGTTACCCAACAATAATGGGCACATATTTTCACAAAAGACGGTTTCAAGAATGTTAATTACAGCACCATTCATGATAGCCCAAAATGGAATCATCCCAAAAGTTAATCTGTGGCAAACAGATAAATTGCGGTTTATTCATTCAAGGGAATATTATATAGCAATGAGAACAAACAATGACAACAAGAAACACAGCTGAACTTAATATGCATAATACTGAGTAGAAAAGACCAATCTCAAAAGATATCCTGTATGATTGTATAGAGTTAAAATCAGGCAAAGTTATCCACATGTTAGAAGACAGTGGTTACCCATTTTGGGTGACACCGAGGCTTCTAGGATCCTAGTTTTGTTTCTTTTATTTCATGATTTGGGTGCTTGTTCCACAGGTGTGTTTACCTTAAACATTTCTGAGGTTATGACTTGCATCTGTGTCTATATATTAGACTGCAATAAAATATGCACAGATCTTTGGGAAAAGTTCTCTTTTGGAAGCTAAGTACAGGAAGATAAACTAGAGAAGTCATTAGAAGTAGCAGAATTGCTTCATCCAGTTCCACAGATGCTCAGAGGAAGTTTTGAGAAGCTGTAGGTAACTACATAAAAATGTTTAACTTACTAAGTCAAAACAAAGAATTAATAAGATCAAAAGTCAGTCAACCATCTGGAAAATATATTTCCAGCAATGAGGAACTGGCTCACATGAATTTGTAGGCGAAGTTCAGCCCAGGAAAGCTGGTGGTGTAGTTACAGTCTGAGGCTGCAGGCCTGAGGACGGGGGGCTGATGGTGGGCATTCCAGTCTGGTTGCAAGTCCCCAGGCAGGAGAACACTCAAGTCTGCTCATAAACAGGCGGGCAGAGAGAAGTGATTCTGTCTTACTGAGCCTTTTATTTTACTCGGGCTTCAAGAGCCTGGATGAGGCCCACCTACATTGGGGAGGACAATTTGCTTTCTCTCTACACTGACTCAATCTTGTACAGAAACTTCCACATTGACATACCCAAAAGTAATGTTTAGCCCGCCCAATATCTGGGCACTGGTGGCTCAGTCTAGTCAATCCATCAAAGTCATCATTACAAGTCATACATTTACAAGTATGTGTAAATTTAAAGGGCAAGAGACATGAATGATGGATATTAAGGGAGGATCGTGGCAGCTCACACTGCAAGTATATAGTACAGGTCGGATGAAGGTTGACCTTCAACTTCATAGCAACTCAACAGAGTTGAAAATAGAATTTTTTTCCAATTCCAGATATGACGAGTTTTGAGTTGCGGTGTGAACTAACCTGACCAAAGTTTGATACTCAAAAGGGAGTATCCTTAGAAAGATAAGTTAAAAGTTTAGAAGATGAACCTGGAAGCCATAGGCCCAGAGGTGAGATGCTCCAGGAATATCAAGCGTGTGTGCATCCAGGCTGCTGGCTAGATTTTGAAATGTGAGAAATAGGAATGCAGAAAAGGTCTGAAGAACTTGGAGAGCCCAGACACTGTTCTAGCAGAGAAGTCCATCGTCCTGAAGAGTGAAAGAAGTGGAATGTGACTATACAGGAGGAAGGGCACCTACCAGGAAACAGAGCTCAAGAAAGTTTCATCGGTGACAGATGTGATGCATTAGGGACACGGCTCACCTTCCCTAGTGGAAGTAAGTGAGGAGCAATGAGGCTGCTTGTGAAACATTACTGTCTGAGATGGGTCATCTCTGGATTGGTGCCAAGGAGCATTGGCCTGCAGAGCTTTCTTTCACTTTGGTTGAACAAACATCATTTCACCCAGTAAGTATTGGAAAAGAGCTCCCAGATCAAAAGTGATGATGACCTTTTTGGAGCAGATGTGACTCCCCAAGGCCAACTTGATCCTCAAGTATGTGTGAACACAACTGCAGGACCTGAGCAGCCCAAAGGCCATGAAAGTCCCGCTTCATCCCTGCACAGCAGGGGTGATGGCCATTCCAATTTTACTCTTGAAAAGGTGGTAAGTAGGGCCTCCCTGTTGGCACAGAGGGTTAAGTGCTGCTGCTGCGTCGGCAGTGGCAACGCAAGTTTGATGCCCAGCCGGGGAGATTCCCAAATGAAGCTGCAGACCTTCCTGCCTTGCCCGCTGCTCCCCTCAGCAGTAAATTTCCATCCATCTGCCTGTTCTGCTCCCCACTCTGTCTCTGGTGAACCCTCTCACGGCCCCACGTCTCTGGCCTGTACTCCAGCTTGTATGCAAAAATAAATAAATCTTTTTAAAAAAAGAAAAGGTGGTAAGTAGTGCGCTGAAGGCCACATCAACCAGTCTTCCCAGTTTCATATATTCTATGTCTTAACACGCTACCAGGTTTACACTAGTTTGCAGGCGACTGTCCCACCACGGGGTCATGGCCAGATTCAAGGTCAGAGATAAGATGGGTGAGTTGGGTCACATCCACATAGCATTAAGATCGGCATTAGACTCATGGGCCACAGAATACATTCATGTCCATTATCATTTATTTTTATAGATCATATTTTATAAGTGTATGTAATAAACAATGCCATTCACTATAGAAACATCTAATAAAACACAAACGAAAAGAAACTTTAAGAAATTAAACTCACTTGGTGAAACTTTTACTTCTCTGCCCAGTAACTCTAGTAGGTTGCAGGGTGTTTAAGCCAAGGGTTATGTCGTTTGTACCTTTGCATCCCAGCACCTTGTGTGATGCCTGAGTGAGCCACTCATGACACAGAATGGCTGTAAGTTTGGTTGGCTCAGTGGATGCTTGTTCACCGGGTGGGACTGCACTATGGACCTTAGAATGGCTGCACTGATCCCCGAAAAAGCCAGAGAGGATTCTGATTCACCTGAAAACACCTCAGCTCATTGACCCCTTCCTGACCAGGTCTTTGGGTGTGTAAATTTATCTTCTGGTCAACAGGACTTAAATCTCATTAAGTTTAGAAAATGTTAAACCTTTAGTTAAAAATCTCTAACTCATTTTAGGACTTAGAGTTGTCACTGATCAGCAGATCATTTTCATGCAATATTAATATCAATATTCTGAAGTAGTAGCTTGGAGGAATTTCAAGAGAAAAGAGGTAACTCAAATTATTGCACAGCGTTTCTATGTATCACACATCCCTATATGGAATCTGTACCTATGCTATCATTTGTGTAGAAATCACTTTGTCTATTGCAAGTAAGTGCCACAGGTATTTAGTTTGCGCTACTTTTACACTTTTTACTCTTGGGAGAGTTAATTGCAAACAATTTAATTAAGATCTCTTTCTCATTAATGTTCTAGTAGCTTAGCAAGTTTGGGTTAGCTCAGCAGGTTGCAAAGGTTTAATTTTATCAGTTATCCTCCTATTAACTCATACACCATCAGTACTGTGCTTGCTTTTTATCCTTCCCTGCCTGGGGTACCGACAGAATTTAAAATATCATTAAAACTAAGAATTCAGGGAAGACTCCGTTAGTTGCCACCTGTCCTGATGAGGCTTGCATTTCCATTTTGAATCTTTAGAATACAAGATCAAGGCTGTCTCAATGACATTTTATTTAATAAGACCAAACAAACAAAAAAGCATATTTTAATTGGATTTAGAGCAATAACTTATGGTTTTGTGAGAAATAAAGATTTCAAGAAAAAAACCTGTTCTATATTCATTAGAGATCGAGCACTGAAGTTTGGACTTAAATAGTATCGCAAGAAAACTATAGAAGATGGGTGGAAACATAAATCAGAATTTAAGGGAATATGTTTCTATTGACTCTTTTTGAAGACATTGTCCATAGGTACAATATGTACTTGATTGCAGGAATCATGATTACAAACTGCCTAGAATTGAATAGATGACCTATGAAAGTCAAATTTACTTGTTAATAGTGAATGCAGTTTTCGTATGTTTTTACAGTTGACTGACCCTTTTCCAGGTATAGCTGATTTAGTAAGCAAGGAACAATTCGCTTCCTGACTTAAATAGTAAATGAAGAACAGTTACTGTTTTAGCAAGCTGTTTTTTTCAACTCGTAGTCTTCAGTCTTATGTTCTCTTATTAAACCTGAAACTTCCGAATAATTCTTGGGCTGTTAAATTCGGATTAGCAAATATACTTTTTTCAAACTGATAAAGAAAAACAGAAAGGAACAGCTAAGAAAGGGACAGCTAAGAAAGGGACTGTGGGCCTCTGAAGATATTAAGACCAAGGCAGAATTGCACAGGTTAAGCAAATAAAAATATAGAACTTTCAGTTAACTTTGAATTTCAGGTAAATAACATTTTTTAGGTTTGTCCAATGTTATATTTGAGACATTTTATACGGAAAAATTATTTATTGTTATCTGAAAGTCAGATTAAGGACTGGATTGGGATTCTATTGTTAGAATTCTAGACTAAGTCACTTAGGTAATGGGTTCATGGTCACAGATACTTTATGGCACATTCACCACCAGAAGCTGGACCTTTTAAGATCATATCGATCATTTAAAATCAATGATTTTTAAAAAGAAAGTCGCCTTTCTTTCATTTTTTCAAATCCTATGTTGAAAGATGATCTTTTTCCATTCCATAAAATGACACAATTAAAATCTGAAGATGAAATCCATGATTGGACTTTCCTGATGATTCCATAAACATGGTTATTTTAATACAGAGTATTAAAACTGTTCATTCAGTCATTTCATATTCAAGTGATTTGGCCATGTATTGAAAGTGAAGCAGAATTCTGACCAGAAAAATTACAGTTACGAACCAGACTTACAACAAAAACTTTGCCCATGCTCATAAAGATACTTTTTCCGCCTCTCTATTATTTTACCATCAAAAATGAAAGCAGAGGGTGGCTACTTACTGATGAAATGTACAAACACTGTCTGAAAAGACAATGATTTTTGCAGCTGAGAAATCTAGATGGAAATGGGCAGCAGTTTGTTTCAGTGGCTGTGATTTTATAACCTAAAGCTGTGTTTTCTGGCAGGAAAATTCAGGACCTGGATCAGACGTGCAAAACATGAGGTCCTCTGCAGGTTGCTGGGAAGAAGGCGGGAGATTCCCATTGCCTGCAAAACCAGCCGCTAAAACAATGGCTAGTTCAAAACTTACCAAAAAAACAAAACAACCAAAAAACCAAAAACCAAACCTTTAAGAAACCAGAGTGTAAATTTGTAATTTACTGTAATGTGTTTCTTCATACCATCTCAAAGGTTTCTTCTCAAAGGGGAATGACAAAGGGGCTGACCCACTTCCCACCATGCCTGGCTGAGGTATCCAGGGGAGCTGGTCTGTTGGCTCAGGGCAATTCGACCAGTACCTCTCTGGCGGGCTTGGCTCTCAGGCTTCCGAGGTCTTACCATCTAGCGATGGCAACAATCTCTAAACTGAAGAATTCACAAATCTGTTCTAGACAGGAGCTAGCAAAGCATCATGGAAGCACAAAGGATGAAATCCCAAACTCTGAAAGCTCAGCGCTTTTTGGGGATGATACTTAGTTTCCTGCTAGAGATATATATTCAGATATTTGCAAGTGATGTGATCTGGGGTTGGTGCCATCATGGTATTCCTATGAGAGGGGAAAAATGAGTGAAATAAGTTAACCATGAGCTGAGATTAGTTGAAACTGGGTTTGAGTCGATGGAGGTTAGTTATACATTCCATCTATCTGGTATTTTTGGAAGTGTCCACAATAAAGAGACTGTGTGCGTGTGTGTGTGTGTGTGTGTGTGTGTGTGTGTGTAGGGGATTGGGTGGGTGTGTGGGTGGAAATAGACAGTGACTGAGATTATAAGGGAAGGTGGAAGTACCTGGAAAAGTGGAGAGTGTTTCAAGGTACCAGTGAGCAAGACAGAGGAGATTCGGTTCTAGTTTGGTGACTCCAGGAATGCAAAGGCGGCTCAGGAGCGAACAGGGAGAGTTCCCAGCATTACGCCTGGCAACTAGTGAAGACTTTGAAGGGAGGAGTGGGGGGAGTTCTCTACTTACCAAGAAGGCCCACTCTGGCTCACCGGTAGAGGCAATTATACCTCTATTGTCCAGTCATTAGAGAACTACTTGCCCGGACTTGGCCAAAGTTTGGCCAAGCAATGTGGGAAGGGGCGGATGAATTATGCACACACCATCCAGAGTGTTAGACGGATCAGTATACACTTCTTGAAAACTGTAGGCGCCTGAACTCTTGGGCCCCACTGCTCCTTTGTTCTCTGTAGCGCTAGCTCCCCCTTGGTCAATATGCCCGTTATTTGTCAGCTCCCAGTAGTTTGCCAAGCACTGTGCTAGGTGCTGGGTGGTGCAGCAGGGGCTCACTTTCTCCCCTTGGGGAACTGTAAAGGTTTGTTAATGACTTTACAACCTTGCAGATGATGACCAGGTGAACCTAAGGTGCAAGCCCTCTTAGGAAGCCAATCAAGTGTCCTCTTTTTAAATGTAACCATTTAGACACAAAAGAAAGTTTTTTTTGAAACCAGTCCCTCTCCGACCTTCCTCGCTGGGTAATCTAATTTGAATGCAAGGAAGTCTGGCAGTTGCAAATGCTAGCTGGCAATAGAAGCGCATTTTCATTGACTTCCTGGGATTCTTTGCCTCCCTCAAATATTTTGGATACAGAGAACATGGCACAGATTCTTCAGTGAGTGCTAATGATGAGAAGAACTGCATAATGGAGAGTGCGCCCCATCCAGACAGAGAGAAGTCGTGCAGATGAATGCAACCCGCCCAAAATGGAGGCCGCTTCCAAGGCTGCCAGCCTGGCGACCACAAGCGGCAAAGACTGTGACATCCAAGTGTCTCAGCTCCAGTCAAAGTCGGCGGAGTCTGCCAATTGAAGACAATTAGCAAGCGCGACTTCTCAATTGTGTTGACAGATGAGGGAGAAAAATCAAATAGATGTGAGAGCTGTGTTTATCCTGCTGCAGTGTTTTGCAATATTATGTCTATTGATTTGCTTTTTTGTTCCTGAGTTATTGGGTGGATGGTGGGCTGCTCTGCCTGTCAACCCGCAAGCTTGCTTTCACAGCTGCTTGTCAAGTGAGAATTTCTACACAAATCACCCCAGCCCGTCTCACAGGGGACATTAGGCCAAAGATACTCTGTTATGATTTAATGGAAAGAGAAAAAAAAAAAACTGTAGCATGTGGTTCAATTTTCTTTTTATAACAATTGGTTATAGCTTTTGAGTCCTGTCATGTGGCGCAGCCTGCTGTAATTGGTTTTGTGAGTATTCTGCAATCCAGGAAGGTAGCCTGGGTGGTGTCTGGCTGTTATTTGTTGTCATGGCTGACCCTCCTCCTAAAGTGTGATAGCGATTCCCACACCCTGGCAAGGCATCGCAACACCTTTCAAATGCAAAGACAGCAGTCAGTCATCTGAAGGGTACATTGTGATTTCAAAGAATGTGAAAGCTTGGAGCCAGCCACAACCATTAAAGAAATAGAACTGATCTCTGCTCTTTGACTTGCTCCCTCTTTAGTCCCCCTTCTCTCCTGGGTACCCCAGAGTCTTTCAAGCTTCCCAGAGTGGGATCTGTCCTTGTCAGACAAGTCCTCCTTCTTAGGGTCCCTTCTCCCACACCACTTTTAATTCCAGACTTTAATGTGAAAATGTGTCTGAATAGGGTGCTGAAGGCTGGGTAACTGTGCTGAAGAGTCCATGTCTAAAGCAGAAGAATAGGAGCAGGATAATTCAGGACTCTATGAAAAGCATTTACTACTACTCAGCCCTTCGTGTCACATTGAGAGTGGACCTTATCTAGAGGGTGACATCCCTGGGAGGGAATTCGGAAATGATACTAAAAGAATAGGGACAGAATTTGGGACCCCAGGATTTGGGAGCATCCTTCAAATCACATTTCATACTCCGTTTCTGTCTCCCTGTAGGTTAGCGCCAGGCCTGCAATACATCAGAATTACAAACAAATCCTTGCTCCCCAGCCCCGTATTTAGGAATTTGTTGTTAAGTGCTCCACAAATGGGAACAGTTGTGACTCCCAGTTCAGCATCCTACATGTGGGCTTCAAGGCATCCTCTCTATGGAAGGGGTGTTAGGCTGGGCTGAGAAACCCCAGAAGGCAAAATCACATACATCTTGGCTATAAAAAAATCCCACAAAACTGCCTTGTCGGCATGTGTTCATGTATAAAAATTCCTTCTAGGTATTACGTATCGAGGCCTCTGTGTCCAACTCATTCGCTGGGAGAGACTTAGGTGCATTTAGGGAGATGCATTACTTTCTCGCAAACAACACAGGGACTGTTAAACAAACAGCAGGAAGACAGCTCAATTTTAAATAAAATTTACAGGCCCAGAATGAATGCCCCTCCCTAAATAACTAACTTACTACCAGGGAATTTCTTAAGCACTGGGGATTCGAAACGCCGATTCTAAAGTTAATTACAATACATAAACATGTATTTAAAAAGATAATTATTTGACATTATTTTGGAACTTGACTGAAAATTGCTTTCTAAGGACAGAAGCTCCTTCTACAGAGTCTCATATGACTTAGTACACAATGAAAAGGCATGTATCACACAGCAAGTGGGACTCTTTCCTAGCTATGCATTCTTTAAAAAAATCAGTGTTTCCAACTCTTTGTTCTAGCTCCTGTTTCATTATTTCCTCTCTCCAGAGTCGTCTTCTCCTGCTACCTAAAATGTCATAAATATCATCATGGGAGAGAATGTGGCCTAGTGCAATTTTATTAAAAAGTCTCACACTTTTTGCAGCCAAATCATCACCAACATATGCTGTTCCCAGCCTGTCCTCTGTTCCCACAGGTTCACAGGGAATAACATCAGTAGCATTGAACGCTTCACAACTTTGCAAATGCTGTTGCTTTCATTTAGACAAATATCCTCAGGCAGCACCAGTTATGCACACAGGATGGGAAACCTACAAAGTGATTCCAACAGCAAATCCCTGTCCTCCAAATACTGACCGTCCAGTTGTGGCTGGACATCCCTTTGAGGGCATCTGTGGGTGCTCTAACAGAAGGCAGGCATTTCCAGAGCGGTCCTGGGGCCCCAGTCTCTCCATCACTGCGAGGAAGCTGCCGCCCTCACAGCTCAGCGAGGCCGTGAAGTCCCACCACATTTAACCTTCTGGCATATTTGTGATAGAGGTATTTGCCTTTCTGCTTTGCAGAACTAACAACTGAAGCCCAGGCAAGCTAAGTGACTTGGCTAAGACTGCAAAATTGGTCAGTGACAAACCCCAAGCCTTGCCAACACCACTTGGGGAATGAAGAGGCAAAAGTGTGGGGTCCAACGTGACTCAGGCTCAGTTTCAACTCTCATTCTTTCTAGCTGAGCAGTCTCTGCTGCTCCTAGAAACAGAGAACACAGAGTTGTGTGACAGTTAAATGTGGTGCATTGTATTTCCCCAAATCTAAGATATTACTGATTCTAAGTGGATCATTATTTCATGTTTGACTAAGAAAAAGAAAAATGCTACTAATTAATCTGCAAACACAGTCTTTCTTATGACTTAGAATTTTTATTATTTATTCCAAAAGCTCCTTTGGACTTAATAAACATAGACTTTCTTTCTGAGATCCAGATGAATCTTGGGTGTACATAGAAGGGAAGCTAGAAGAGAAATGAATAGACTAAATATTCCTGGCCTTCATAATTGACCTTTCACCGACTTGTTTTTGACTTGATGTTCTTGATGACTGTGCTTTTCTCACGCCCTCACCCTCTGGCTGCCTAGAGATTGCTCTCTCATCACTGAGGCCTCGCTCAGGATGCTCTCACTCACGGTGCAAGTTTTCATAGTGGGGTGCCAGCAGGCTTTTCAAACACTAACTAGAACATTCATTTCTTCTTCAAATTATTTAAGGATGTTTTCAACTATATGCCAAGGGTTTCAAAGTATCCAGTGATTCCACCAGGAAGAATAACTGGACAATGGCATTTATGTCATGATTGCTGACTGGCAGGCAGTGCTGGTCAGACACAGCTGATTGTGAGGGGAACCCATGTGAAAAATACTGTTTTAAAATCCATGAGCTACAGATCGATACAGTACAGCTCTGTACCCAATCGTTAGTACATGGGTGTAAAAATGCTTCTCTCCTCTACTTTTTTATATTTGCAACAGCTATCAAATTGGTGGCATTGCCAATAAAGAGATATTCAGATGAGTAAGTGTCTTGAAGAAGAGATGTCAAAATTACTTGAGAGATCAAAACAGAATCTTCCTCAACAATCAAAACCAATCTGGAGACTTCCCTTCTCTTCTACTCTGGGCAGCTCTTCAAATCTCCATCATATACTGTTAAACCACTATTATCTAAATTCTATTCTCAGAATTCTAAAATTCTGAGCAGAAAACCTGGAAATTGCATTGCCCTCTACTGTGGCTCAAAATTAAAATATGACTCAGTACAGTTGCCGCACCACATTTACCAAAATGTTGCATGCTCAGTCATTTTCAATGAGTCATTTATTTAATACATCAATATTTTTTCCCTTTGGTTTGGGTGAAAAGCAAGCTAATCAGCAATGTGGCTCAGATGTTCTGATCTTCCAATATATTATGTTGGTTGCACTCCAGAGTCACATTTGAATTAAAAAAAAAACAACAAAACAAAACAGCAAGTCACTTCTCTTTTAATAGTGTTTGTTCTCTTTTGCATTCAGTCTGATTCTTTTAGCAAGTGCAGATTTGAGCATTTAATTTTACTGTCTTCACTCCCCAGAAAGACAAATGAAAATAGCATCTTTCTCTAAAAAAGCATTTCAGGAAATGGAGAAAGGAAAAGCTTTAAAGTCAAATTTCAATTTTTCTATCAGAATGGAGTCTTTCCAATCTGGCTACTACCTACCTTGGCAATCTCCAGCTTCCTGGATCTATTGGTCCTTCAGTCTATAGCTCATTATCTTTAGGCCCTCTGCATGTTTTCAAAAGAGAGGCCCTTTCCCTTCTAGATTCCTGGGTAACCTCCCAGTCATCTTCCAACATGCAAATAAGATGCCACCTTGTCTGCAGAACCATCCCTACCCATCTCCCTTACAGGGCAGACCCCTTCTTCTCCACTCTGGATCACGGGCATTGGCTCCCTACTCCTCTGGCTGAGGGTTCAGCCTCTTGGATCTGACCACTTATGCACTTACCCCTGCTACTCAAGTGTGCAATCTTCCATGGCCAGGATTATAACATTTTATCTTTGACTCCTGACTTTTGAGACCATACCAGATTGACTAAGGGCATTCACTAGATATTTGCTGAATGAATAGTTGCCAAAAGCATTCCAGGTGCTTTTTGCGGTGCTATGGAAAACAAATAGACAATTATTACTTCTCAGCAGTGATGATGCACATTGAAGCCACAATCATGAAAATCAAGTGTGCCAGTTGCTGATTTATTGTCTCTTAGCTTGACATATGACATTTTTACCTGCTGCTTTCCCCCTAGCTCAAAACATGCCTTCCTTGCATTAATGGTGGTGGGCTTTATAAATGCTTCTTCTTTGTCAGCTCACAAAACATTGTGTTGTCATTATAAAAGGGGCTGAGGGGACACTGAAGGGTTTCCATGCCATATTTTGGTACGTCTTGCTTGCCAGATTCCTGCGTGGTGCAGTTGCTCCAGTGTCTGGCTCTTACAGAGGAAGACCATTCTAGATCCCAGTACCTGAAAGTTTTATGACCCCATAGCAGCCAGAGGCTCCCCAAAACCTCCTCTGATGGCTTCAGAGAGGAGTGCTGCTAGCAAGGTACAGACCTACGAGAAGATTCTTCCACTTCTCTCTCAGATGACTTTACAGTCGGTTCACAAATATTGTATCTGCTTGTGGGTGGCTTCCCTGAGCACCCAGGGAACAGATTTCTAGCAAGTCCTGCTGGGTGGCTCCTGAGCTATTTCTTACTATAGTGAACTATAGCCATCCCCTCTTTGGTCTCTAGTTCAACCCTGTTTGGGCAGGGTTTTCCTTGGGCACCATATCCCAGCCCAGGGTGTCTCTCCTAGTTACTATTATTCCTGTAGCCTTGGTTGTTTTCTTTAATTCTTATTATCTAAGTCCCTGTTACTGGAACCCTATGTTAACTGCTCTCTGTTACCATTTTCCTGGTCAAATTGCTGTAGTTTTTGTCTCTCAATTGGGCCTTGACTGATAATCAAGCGTTAAATGAAAGTATGAAGGCAATTTATTCCTTTGAGACTTTGGAACCAATGTCAGAATATATGGTGAAATATACTGAGCTCTCTATATTAGAAATTTCATGTTAATTGTCCTAAAATTTGAATATTGAATTTGAAGATAGTCTCTGCTAACTCTTATGTTGGAACTGGAATACTAGAGAGAAAATATATTAATTTAGATACTTTCAATTTTGAATTTTCAATAAATCATATGGGGACTGAATCTAAAAATCTCCTTGTCCAGCTGTTCTCCTAATTATTATAAATGAATAGAAAGATCACATGCAAAGATAAAGTTTTATAAGGACCATTGTGTACTCGGATATACCCAAGATCTTTGACGTGATCCTTAATAAATGTTAATAGTACAATAATGGTCAGGATGAATCTTCCTTCCAATCAAGTCTTCCAGTTCATTAAGGTAGTTTTCTAGGATGCTTTTCTAAATACCTAACCTTCCTAGCTGGACTTACTGCATCTACACAAATGTCAGATTTCTCACATCTCTAAAAATTTATCTCAATCCTACTGAACTATTTCAAACTAATGAGTCTTGTTACCTTTGTTGCTGCTGGTATTGTTCTTTATGGTGCTTATATGGGCATTGAATGACTGAATATAAATTTTCCTGAAATAATAGATAGAAGAAAAATTAGTGGGTGTCACCTACACATTCCAACCTCTTCTGAGTAATCAGAGTCACATTAGAAAACAAAACACCACTTAGATTACATTACTGAGCTTGGGTTTCATATCTGAATCAATTACTTGCATTAGGGAAGACACAGACCATTATTAAAACCTGCTTAAGGATCTCATTCACTGCCAACTCCTGCTTTCAAGACTTCCAGGGGAAATGCCCAGGTGATTGGGAACCATTTACCTTATATTGGTCTAGATGATAGCATGTGTTTCTAATGACTCACTGCATAATTCGTCAGTTTTTCTCCTTCCTACGTAATTCTCTTGGCAATAACAGCTAGCATGGGTCTGCTTACTTGTGATATGGACTCCTCACTTTATCTTAGATACAGTGATAGCATGCTTTTTGGGCCAATTTTCATTCTCTTCACTTTTCCAAAAAGCTGCTGTACAAAATCTTGAAGGATACTGTGTCTTATTTTATCAAGGTGAAAAACTCATGGCCAAGCATTTTGCCTACTTTATCGTGCATCTATCTATCTAGGTCTGTCTGTCTGTCCATCTGTCCGTCCATCCATTCATCCATCCATCCATCCACTCACCCACCCATGCACTATTGTACGTATAACTGGAAATGAAATCCAGAAATAAAAAGATTACCAAGGGGATGTACATTAACATGTTTAATGAAACTTTATGAATGAATTCTACTTCCTCATGCCTGCATTTTGTCTTGAAACTTACCAAAATCTTTTATCATTATGCAATTATTCATTCTGTTTGGTATTGTCTTCCTAATGGAACAGAACTTCTCAAGGGGAGTGTTTACTGCAATTCTTTGCATATCCTGTGGTTCTGAGTTGTACTATGTACATAAAAATGTGGTCAAACGTGTTTATTTAATTTGGTTTAATTGTAGACTATCCATGTGGAAGGTACTATCTTTGGATTCTCAAAAAAGAATGAGGATGGAAGAATGCATTAAGATGTGCAGATCAACCATTCAGTAAATATTTACCAAAATCCTGATAGTAACAGAAGAATTTTGCTATAATTAGGATTTAATGGTGAGAAGAAACATAAATTGATTTTACCTTCAAGTATTCTAACACTTACTGTATGAAGACAGGCATTAATTAATAAAACGATCATACAAGTAAACATGAGTTACAGTTGTGATCATCTGCACTGGAAATATTTGTCCTTGAATGATTTACTAGCTAAGAATAGAAATATCATATTTTTAAAGTATATTCAATATACATTTTTTAAGATTTATGTATTTGTTTATGCATAGAAGAACTGGAGTGCAGGCCAGAGGTACGGGGTATGAGAGGATTCACCAGAGACAGAGTGGGGAGCAGAACAGGCAGATGTACTGAAAAACAACTAAGGGGAGCAGTGGGGGAGACAGGAGAGGTCTGCTGCACCATGTGGGTCAGCTCTCTGGCTGGGGATCAAACTTAGTCTGCAGTGGTGATAGTGTGATAGTGCTGAGACTTAACCCCTATGCCACCAGGGAGACCCCTATATTCAATATTTTGAACAAATATTTAAAGAACAAAGTAACAAAGTCTAGTTTTGGAATTTTTAATTGCTTTTCACTCTGATTTCAGAAGGTGATGATCCGCTACCTTGTTTTTGGTATTTTTCTCCTGTTAATGCTTAATGTTTCAAATTATTTTTTAATATTATTTGAGGCTTAGCTCTTACTTACCTCTTCTTCATTTTCTGTTGCTGAGGTTGTAGTCTTTTGGTTCTGAATTCCTCATATTCTTCAGTTTCTACTTAATATCGATATACAATGTCCTAATTTCTATTTATTTTTCCGCTCTCTCTTCTTTTTCACCTCTCCTCTCTCTTAGGAGGAGTCCAGGTTTTGTACCTTTTCTCCACATCCCATTTTCCTCTCCTTTCCTGGAACATTTTCCTCATTGAATTATAGTCTCCTGGCTATCCTCAACATCTTCCTTCTTTTTGTCCCTTTTGGGCTTCCGTTAAAACCATGTATCTACTCTACCACTTCCTTGGCCTTTGGTCTCATTTCTTGGTTTCTATCCAGTAGCAAATATATAGACTTTCCCTGACCATCATGATTAACCTGGCATTTGACCTAAAATTCACTGAAATGGTTTATCAAGTTCCCATGAATCTAATAATCTTTTCTCTGCCTGGATATCTTCCAGTGTTGCTGTAGAATTTGACCTTATCACCACCTTTATGAAATTCTTTTCATGACTCGTATTTATTTTTTGTGCCCCACTCTTCTGGTTGGTTTATAAGCTTTTGACCCCAGATTCTCTGTCTTGTCTCTGTCCTCAGACATCTGTCTTAATGTCTTGTCTTAGGCTTAGTTTCTCTACTTTAACTAAGCTTGACTCCAAATGGTTCCCTCACTTATACCTGTGATGCTGAAATCTTGAATTTTAACTGGATCATTCATCTCTAATATGTCAAGTCAGTCAAAGCCCACATTGTCATCTCCCCCTGCCCCTAGTTGCCCCCCCCCTTTGACAAAATGAGCTCTTGATTGTGAATTTCTTTGCTTCAATTGTCTCTTTTATCCCTTCTCTAGTTCAATACTTTTTAGGTAAAAATTGAGACATTATAATAACCTTATAGCTGGTCTACTGTCGACCCTGGATGCACTTGCACTTACTTATCCCCTGGGGGATACGTATTATTAGTTATTTTGGTTAATCTATGAGGTGCTTAATATATAAATTAAGCCTCATCATAGGCGTGTATGTATAAGAAAAAAAAAACATATTATCTATAGGGACTGGTACTGTCTGCAAGCTCAGACCCTCCCTCCCCCCCATAGGTCTTGAAATACATCCTCTGTGCATGATGGGGGACTACTTCATACCCTAAAGGCCATATCTGATTTTGCAACTTACTCAAATTTTCCCAGCAATTTCCCAATGGCTAAAGTATAGAATAAGATTTCCTAGGTATTGTATTCATTATTGTTTGTGAACTGCTACCAGACTAATTTTCTAGTCTTTCTTCCATTCTTTTTAAAAAATCAACTCTGTATTTACTGTGAACTACTCAAACATTCTAACAATTCATTATTCTCCTTTATTCTAGCATTGGTACTCCCATTCTCTAATCTTCTTGTTATTTCCCACATCATAATCCTAAATATTCTTTAAAAAAAACAACCTCCACGAAGTCATTTGTCAAGAGCTAGGAAGTGTAGTTCTTCTCCTCCACGCCCCTATTGTGCAGTTCTCATCTGACACTCGGCATGTTCTTTGTGGTCCTTTGGTATAGTAGTCTGTTCTCATTTACTCAGTTCGGAAAATATTCCAGGATTTGAGTGTTTTCTAAATTTGGAATCTACATGGTACCCAACTCTGCTTTTTTGCCTTTCCTTGCTGAATAATTTGTTGAAGGAAGGAATGAATTCTTCTGATATAACTTGTTATGGAGTATTAATAAATGTACTGTGCTTTGAAAATGTCTTCTATATAATAGGTGCTCAATAAATGCTATCTACTATTAAATGAAGCCTCTGAGGAAAATAACAAGTTACAGGAGAAAACTGAAATCTTACATCTAAAATCATTGCCAAACATCAAAAGGAAACCCAGAATTACATGATTTAAAGAGCTAATGAAAATATGAATGCATATATTGGTCAGACTAGGCCAGGTTATGTTGCAGATATAAATAATGCCAAAGTCTTAGTAATTTAACAAATCAGAACTATATATCTTGTCCTACATGGGTTTTCAGGGGGCTCTATTCCATCAGATACTCAGGGATCTAGGAAGATGAGCTTCTTCAATGGGGCTGTATCATTTGGAGTATAGAGTCTCATCAGTTGCTGCAGCAGAAGATAGTCATGCACTTACTATCAAGTGTTTTAGATTATTGGCTCAAATGAGTCATGCGACCCTAAGTAAGGATTTAGACAACTTTCATCCAATTGCCCATGCAAAAGAGGAGAATGGATACTAGTAACCACTAGTAGTGTCTACCATAATGTATTTTCCTAATTTTGGGTGTGCACATTTACTTAAAGTATGAATTAAATATTCACTGAGAATTAATAATAAACATATTCAAATATGGTAATTGTTTTATATTATATTCACATGGTAGAGTACTATGTAGTCATTAAAATGTTCTAAAGTGATATTTAACAACACGGAAGGATGTTCATGATATTACATTATGTAGAAAAGAACATTAAAAGTAGTAAGCTTAGTATAATCTAAATTTGGAGGAACGCATTCATCTAAGTATAAATATCAAAATGGTTATTTTTGGATTCTGACCTTATAAATTATTTCATTTTTTTCTTGGTACCTTTCTATATTTTCTAAGTCTTCCATCATTAACATGTATTTGTTATCAGAAAAAATATTTTGAAAAAGTATTTACCTTACCCATATTTGTAGGTATACAATATTTTATTTTTCTTTTGTCTCTTGTATGCCTCATTTTTGTAACACAGTTGCAATTAAATCTCGAGTTTCCTTTTATACCATCCTGTTTGTGAAAACCAGTCATAATATAACTTCCAAATTGATTGGTAATAGAAATCTTTTCTATTCAGATTAGAAACAAGCCAACAAAAAACAGCAACAATGACAAAAAAATAACAACGACCTTTACATCTTGAGAAAACTCAGACTATTCTCTCTTTTTAATTCATATTGAAATCAACAAACAGATCAGAATCTAAGCTCCTCATTCTTCTGAAAATGATCACAGCATTAAAAAATTATTTTTTCCACTTAAGTAACCCACTGCTATTCCTTTGCGTTCTAGTTTTCTTTGGAAGAATTGGAAGGGAAAGATGAGAAAATGATATAAAAATCTCAGGACTCACAGTGTGCTTAGAATTTGGGACAGATGATTTATTTAGTTCTGAGATCAAGATAGATATTATAATATGCTGCAAATTAGAATGAAGATACTAAATAATTTACACAAATGCTCTCAGTTATAAAGATAACTGCCTCACTTTGCAACTGATATAAATTAAGGGAATATATTTAAATGTATATTTTAATCAATCAAGAAGGCTCATCTGCCAGCCGGTGTCAGATGCTAATGCACGCTCTCCATGAAACGGTCTGTTTATTAACTAATTAAATGCCAAGTGACTGAGTCACTGAAGTCAGACTCAGTGGTGGTGACTGTCTAGTCTCCTGGTCCTTGGAAGTGCTTCACAATGCAAAGTTCAGCCTCACATAATGGTGGGACACAGTCTGTTGTTCAATGACCTAAGCTGCAGCTTATCTAAAATGTAAGGTTAATGATGCAATTAAGAGAGATGAGGTGTCAGAGGTAAGAACACACTTCAGAAAGCAAACTTAAAAAGAAGAGAACTTGCACAGAAATAGAGGCCCCTGGTTCTCTCTCTTTGCTGACCAGCTGCTTAGTGCATAGTAGGTTGATGAGTGAAGGTTTGTGGAATTGAATGAAGCTAAATGCGCTATTACGTATCCTGATGAGCTTGAAGAAAGGCATCCTTTCAGGGGATTTGGGGGACTTGGTAAAAAGCATATCTAAATAACTGCCAGCATCACAAGATGTAGAGTAATAAAAGAGATGGAGCAGTACAGGTATAGGTAGTGAATGCCTGAGTTGAAAGCAGAACCAACAAATGAGGGTACATTAACAACCCAGGGAGTATAAAACGTGAAAGAAAAGGCTTTTGAAAGGAAAGCCAGAAGAATGAAACAAACTGGAAATTCACAATCAGTACCATTTCCTTACTAATCAAAATCCATTTTTTCAGCTTTTTATTTTCTCTGCGCTGGCGTTTTTCTCACACATCATGGGCATAGAAAATAAAATCAGCCAGGAAAGTGGCGGCTCCTTGATGCTGTCGAGTCACAAACAAACTTATCTTATTTTCAGGATCCTCTTCTTGTTTTTAAATTCACTGGCTTTGTTTGTGAATTAAACAGGAAAACCTGAAGATGATTCATTCTGAATCTAGCCTGCTCGAATATCATGTTTACTGAGGAAAATTCCCTGATCCAAATTTCATCCTCAAATGAATTGCCCTTTTCATGATATGTTAATTTTTTCACATCTTAAGGACTCACAATACACTTTAAAAATGAAGATTAGTGCACTGACTAGAGTACAATTATGTGAAATGTGGTAGTTACTGAACTTAAATGGAAATATAATTTTGTTTGGAAAGTTGTTAATATCTTTTTCAATTACAAATTTGAAAATGGACTTAAAAAGGCAGAAAAATCTATGTGGCCTGCACGCTACAGAAATTTTAATATTTATAATTTTTCAAGTTTTATTTATGCCCTTTTATCTATGTTTTGATTCCCCATACATCTTGGAAAAAGCTTCCAAGAAAGGAATTCTCTCAACTGGAGACTGCATCTAGATGGACACCCTTTTTCATGGAATCTGGGTGTGGGAGATTCTACATGTCAAGTTCTCATCATGGGGTTTTTCATTGTTCTTTGGTTAAGGAGACTGCCTTCAAGAATGCTTATTCCCATGGGCCTGAGAGGGCTGCTGAAATGGCTTGAAAGATTACTGTGCTTCTTAAAAATATTTTTTTATTTAGAGAGAGACATAAGAAAAAATTCTCAATGCCTACAACGAGTTCCTTCAATCTTCTAACCTGAGATGAATACCTGAGCTAAATTTAGTTGCTAGTACCCAGGAGTTATTTCCAATGTGAGAGACCATGTCCTGGATTCCTGAGAGCCGAAGTGAATTATGTAAATGCTGCAAGCTCAGTCTGCTGAGTCTGTACTCAAATGTTCTTTTTAGATAAATGGCAATAAAATCTCTCTCTCCAAATCAGTATTTCAGCTCAAAAAAACTATGGACTTTCCAGGAGATGTAAATACTTCCTTTGTGTCAGGTCAGTATCAGCATTGATAATAACCTTCATGTTGACCAGAAGAGGAATTCTAAGAATGTGCAACCATACAAGGTCAGATCAAGATTAATTACACTTTGCTCTGAAGTTCCAGGGATTCTGTGGTCACTCACACTGGCCAGAATCCCAGTAACTTTGCTTCTGGGATCGACTCCTGGGGCAATAGAGTTACTCAGTTTACTCAGATCTGATTTTTTTCTTTTTTAGAGGATTTTTTTCTTCCTCTCTCTTTTAAATACAAACAACAGTAACATCAGTTTATAACATTACACAGGTTGTTTTTTTTTAAAGTTTTATTTTTTATTTATACATACAAGCTGGGGTACAGGCCAGAGGCGTGGGGCGCCAAGAGGGTTCACCAGAGACAGAGCGGGTAGCAGAACAGGCAGATCAGAAATACGCTGCTGAGGGGAGCAGCGGACAAGGCAGGAGAGGTCTGTTGCACCATGTGGGATTCTCCCCGGCCGGGTGTCGAACTCGCCTCTCCGCTGCTGCCGACAGCTCCATAGCGCAGCGGTTAAGCTGCGCCACCGGGGAGGCCCTTAAGTGTATTGTTTTAGAAATCAACATCTGTATATGCATTATGCTGGCCACCAAGTTTGTCTCTATGCAATGCCATACAGTTTACCCCTTTTGCCAGGTTTATGCATCCCAGCCCCTTTCCCTTTTCTTTACCCTTCCTCAGTAGCTCTAAACTGCTAATATCCCTTTTCAGGTTAGAGCACACTGAGGATCCCCAATTACTTCTTCCTGATAAAATGCCAGCTGGTTTCCAATTACTTTGGAGGCTTTCATCTTTTGTCCTTCTATCCTAACCTCTTCCCCAACAATGAAGTTGGATAAGGTTGAAAAGAAGGGTATAGTAGGAGTTGGGAAAGCAAGACCATTTAGATTGCAATTCTGTGAAATCAAAACTTTGTCAACTCTATCTTATTTAATTCCACGTCTGTTTTTATTGCCCATTTCACAAATTGACATGACTTTGTATCATGGGTGTATTGAATAAAATATTAAATAAAGATTTTTGCTGTCGAGAGCTGCACTCGATATTCTGCATTCAAATGTTTTGTTTGCAAAGTAATAGATTTGTTTCTTTTTGTTTTGCATTTCAAGAAGGGGTTATAGCCAGCAAGCTGTTGCTGTTTTATAAAATTAAGATGGAATGTGTTCTAGCTAGTGGTATTGAGAAAAAACTGCAGGTGAAAGTTGTGAGTGTCCCTAGAAATTAGATCTCTAATGTCATTTTAAAGAGAAGAAACTGAAGCCTGTGGAGGACAAATAATTCGTCAAAGACTGCACACTGTAATTAGAGGCAGAGACGAATTTTGAACCAAGATCTCCTGAGTCCTTGACCAGCACCCCCCTTTGTTTCTGGTCTTTTGCAATAGTTATTTGGGGGTCTAGGGTATTCTTTAGTATCTTATCACCATAGTATGAACAAAATATTCAAATGAGTAAGGTCTGCTTTGAGAAGTTCCTCTTTTCACAGTTGTATTTAAGATCAGCACTTTATTTTGCCCTGAAATATAAAGCACAAATGCACAATATTACATGATAACATTTCTAAAGCTCCATGAATCACTGGAAATGATATAGATGCGACAACATCGATATAGTCTATGCCAATTATCGCGCCTCTCTTATGGGATAATTAGGAGATGTTCACTGAAATATGCTTTTCATTTCCATTCACTGGTAATGACCATGCACTCCTTCCGAGAAGATTTATTTTCCCTCCACCTCTGCTTCTACTAAGCTAAGCACTTATTCTGAACTCATGCAAATGAAAGGTGTATGTTCCATGCAAGAGTGTGTGTGTGTGTGTGTGTGTGTTTGTGTAATTAAGACGTACATATTAACTTTTTAGCTGACACAAGAAGATACAGCTTCAAAATATTGGAAATTTGCTCCAGATAGAACACATCTTCATGTCCTCCTTTCTATATAAAACAAGCGATATTTACAGGAATAATTCTCTATGTAATTACACAATTATTAAAAACATAGTAGTGAAGTAGGAGCTTTTATCAAGTCATTCAAATTAGTGCTATTTCATACTAATCACTATCTACTTGAATGTGTATTGCTTGGATGTGACTGTAGAAAGCTCATTAAATAAATTTTCTTTAAAATTTAATTACTGGGAACTTCTTCAGATAATAATGATTATGGGTATAATTAGGATCTTTGTTCCTCTTTGTTGTTAGACTAAAAGGTACAAAGACTCAGAGAAAAAGAGATCGAAATTGCATATCCAACACTTGGAGAAGTAGTTGTCACAGGCGTTGTGGAATATTAAAGAGCCCAATCCAGCCGTAGAGCTTCAAGATCGAAGTATGAAAATTGTAATTTGGCATTTAGTTATTTAGTCTTTCATTTTCTTCTTAAATTGCCTGCATTTTACTAGTGAACTTAAGTAAGAAACAATGAAAGGCCATTTCCTTTAATGTCTGACTATGGAAGATGCTGGAAATTTATTCTTCACTTATAAAGGCGGTGGGACCAGACCCTGTACTTTGGGAGTGTAATAAGCCTACAATGAGGTGCTGGCTGTTTCCTTGCTGAATGAAAGTAGCAGCTGTGCTCACTGAAGTTCAGGCCTTTTGACCCATGCAACTCATAAAAAAGGTACATGACACTCCAAGGGGTGAAATTTATCAGGCCCTCTTTCTAAAATAGTGAACAAACTTCTGTAGAAACTGCAGGGTGTGACAAAGTCCTACCTAAGATTACTTCGTGTAGAAATGATACACACTTTGAGAAGAATTGCTGCATGTTGTTTCTGGGTTCAAATACTCTAACACCCCCCAACCTCCTGAAGACAACTACAAAGCAATATTTTAGTGAAACATTCTCTATTGAGCTAGGAGATGAATCGCGAACACTTTGTCAAAGAGTCTGACAAATGCAAGAAGTGAATTTGCTTTAGCTCATCGAAACCTGACACAAGTTATGTTTGAATTCAACAGAAGGTAGAAAATATTTCAGCATAATAAGAAAGTCATTTTAAGAATAAAGAGGAAGACAGACTCTTGTTCTTACATTCATCCTAGAGGACAGGATGAAGGGGGTTCCGCACATGTCAGCCGAGACAGTGACTGGAAGGAACAACCTTCTGACCTAGAGTCCCTCACATGATCAGTCTGTGACTCCTTGGTGTGTGAGCTGTGGTGTGGGGTGTCCCATAGAGCATTTTAAATGCACACTAAATACCTAGGTGTTCTTTTTCCTCCAGGGACTTTGTCTTTTGTTCTCGGAAAGATCTAGAGAACCAAGCATCACCAAATAGATCAATGCATGTTCAAAAAACATGATCGGCTGTGTGACAGGAAAACAAACTGACATTTATATTACTTTTGAGTTGCTCTTTTATTACTGGATGTGAGATGCTTTAGGATATCTTCCATGTTAATAGATAATACTTTTCAAGCAAAAATGGTGTAAATAGAAGAGAATGGGTAAGATTATCTCTCAAATCTCTTCTGAATTCAACAGTACTCAACTGGATAATACTGGGTTGGCTGCCTCACATCAGCACCTCTGAGATCCTGGACATTGATTGGTTTTCCATATAAGGAGAGTAAATAAGAGTTAGTAATAGCCAAGATCAGGTCGGCTTGGGTAAAAATTAGATTAGCGTTCGATGTTTAACAGAGCCACGAGGGTGGGGGTGAGGGGGAAAATGTGTCTCCTCTGTCTACTCCTTTTCCTCAATCAGGTTCTCAGGGTTCATCTCCATTTATGGTCCCACTTTTCTGATGAGCTTCAGATTAATAAAGTCAGTTACTACCTGGCTGCCTCAAAGTCAACAACTTACTGTTTTTTCCTCAAATGTATTATTTTCCTGTTCCCATCCTGGTTCTTGTCATGGTGAGCTAACAGGTTTCCTCTTCTCTAGTCTGGTTCTGATCAGAACCACCCACCCTTCTATATCTGTATCATCTTCTAAATGTGAAACCCATCATGCTATTCTCCTGTTTACAATTCTTCATGGCTCCCTTTTGCCTCCAGAGTAAAGTCTGAGCACCTTTGGATGGTAACCGAGCCACTTCATAACCTGGGCTTGACTGGCTTCCTGGGCTTATTACAGGCACCGTCTAGGGTGTGTTCCCTACCCAAAGGGGAAGCTCTGGAAAGTCAGAAGCCTCACCTGTTTTGTGATCTTATGTTTCCTGGTCCATAGAAGCACTTACTAAATACTTGTTGAATAACATACCAGGTAGATGAATGTATGAATTTCTCTTCCCACTGCGTTTTTATGATATATTAACATTGATTGACATGAGTTTTCAGAATACAGCATGCTGTTCACACCTTCAATTTTTTTGTTTATGATTTCCCTCACCTTGTAAGTGCTTTTCTTTCTTTCTTTCTTTCTTTCTTTCTCTTCGGTTTTTTTTTTTTGTTTGTTTTTTTGGCTAATTCATTGTCATCTATATGCCTTATCACAAAAGGGTTCTTTTTAAATGATATCTCCCTTCCTCTGTGTTTCCAGAACATTCTGTGCAAATGTCTACCTATTACTTATTCTAAATCATCTTGAAATACAGTATTTTCATGTCTCTTTCTTCCCCACCAAACAATACATTCCTTGGAACCAAGTCTAGCATAGAGTCTTGTACTTAGTAGTTGCTCAAGAACTATTTGATGAACTGAGGTGTACTGAGATTTCTCATTCATTCAGATCTGAAACAGATCTCATTTCCTTTGGAAAACATCCACAAAACACTAGGTGATATATCAATCTTGTTAGAATTCCCACAGTGCATAGTCCTCAAATCATCATCTTCCAGCTTCATCAAATACTGTCTAATCATTTTTGTTCTTACACTTTTAATAAGGTATAATTGATATACAGGAAGTTTTACATACTTAAGGTGTATAATTTTATAAGGTTTGACATATCTTTATACCCATGAAACCATCATCACAGTTAAGAGATGGGTAATCATCCGTAACTCCCCAAAGTTTCCTTGTGCCCCTTTAACTCTCCTTGTACCCCCATGCCCAACAACTACTGACTTTCATTGGCCACTATAGATTATTTTGCATTATTAGAACTTTAAATTAATTGAATCACAAGTATGTAGTCCTTTTTGTCTGCCTTCTTTCAATAAGCATAATTGAGATCCATCTATGTTGTTGGTTTATCAGTAGTTTGTTCCTTTTTATTGCTGAGTAATATTCTATTGTGTGACTATAAAACATTGTTTATTCATGTATCTTTTCATAGACATTGGCTTGTCCATTTTTGGTGATTACCAATAAATACAAACGAGAAGTTATATATAAGTGTTTATATGGACGTAAGTTTTTGTTTCTCTTGAGTGCCTAAGAATTGAATGACTAAATCATATAGTAGGTGTATGTTTAACTTTTTAGGAAATGGCCAAACTGTTTTCTAAAATGATTATACAATTTTATATTTCCATACCATCAAGGTGTGAAAGTTCTTGCTTCTTTATATCCTCATTAACACTTGGCATGATCAGTTTAAAAAAATTTAGCCATTAAAATGGATGTGTATGGTAATGGTGTTTCTTGGTGATTTTCAATTTCATTTCTTAATGACAAATGATGTCAAGTATCTTTTATGTGTTTTTAACTATCTGTATACAGACTTTGGTAAGGTCAGGATAAATGTTCTGCCCATTAAAAAAATAGGTGGACTATTTTTTATATTATTGAGATTTGAGAACTCTTTATATAATCTAGACATGTCTTTTAGCAAATATATGACTTGCAAGCATTTTCTCTCTGTGATTTATCTTTTCATTTTCTTAACAGTGATTTTTGAAAAGCAAGCTTTTAATAAAGTCTAATTTATCAATTTGTCCTAAGTGATCTTTACCTAAAACAAGGCCACAAAGATTTCTTCTTATATCTTATTTTAGAAGTTTTATAGTATTGGGTCTTAACATGTAGGTCTTTGATAACTTTTGGATTAATTTTATGCTAGGAGTATCTATAGATCAAAGTTATTATTATATTTGGGAGGGCATCTACAAGTTCAATTGTTTTGGCACCATTTGTTGAAAAAGCTATCCTTTCTCCCTTGGTTGTTTTTGCATATTTGTCAAAAATACGTTGTCCATATACTATGTAAATATAGGTCTATTTCTGGACTGTCTTATTCCATTGATTCATTAATTTATCATTACACCAATTGCCACTCTGTCTTATTACTATAACTTTATAGTAAATCTTAAAATCAAATATTGCTTGTCTTCCAATTTTATCCTTTTTCAAAGTTGTTTTGAATGTAATGTTTTAAGTCCTTGTGTTTACACCAGAAATGTAAGCAGAAAGAGTTAGCCATGTTTTATTCTATCTCACCTGCCTGAAAATATTTTACAATGCACACTAAATATTTAGGTGTTCTTTTTCCTCTAAGGACTTTATCAGATGTACGTTTTCTGGATAAACTCAGAAATAATGCAGCTTTTCCCAGTCTCCTAGAGATACTTGGTATTCCCATTTCCCAGAATGCTCTGGGAATTTTTGAAGTGTGATCGTTTTTCCCCCAACTTTAGTCCTACATAAAGAGCTTACTTTCTGAAAAGCCAGCCGTTCTATATGTCAGGAGGCGTGCTTTTTCCATAGAAGGAGAAGAAAGAGAAAGGAAGAACCATTCGCATTAGTGCACAAAGCTGCAGAAGGTGTTTTCCTGAACTCTAGACAATGGACGCTAATGGATCATTTGTGCTGTGTGCTAAAGCCTTTTGAATTCACAACAAGAGAAATCATCTCTGATGATGCTTTGCTCAGCCAAGTTCTTCAATCAGCCAAATTACAAAAACTGAAACTTTAAGAAATGAGACCGTCTTTGGAAGGACAGAAAGTCTGTTTGGCAGTCTGACTACTGAATACCATGTGGAGCAAACTAGGAAGCTGTCTAGAAAGGTGCAAATGTGCACAGGGTCCATTACTCTGTATGTTAACATTGTCTAGTCCTTTCTTTATCCTCAAATAAGCAATCTTGAATCTTTCCTTGTGCCGCAGGGACTGTAGGCTTCTATGACGCATCCATCCTGACCCAGCCATTCAGATTCCAGATATAGGACATGACATGTGAAGGGTTCCAGAAACCTGCAGGTGTGACAGCATCTTTTCATTGTCCTAGTCAGTCCTTCCTGCCACTGAATTGAAATCACTGTTACCAATTCAAGAAAGTGGTTTAGAAGCAGAAAATTCTCCTTATCAATCAAAGCCAAATGGAAATGTAACAGCTGGGATACTAGCTTTGTTCAGAACCAAGGCAGGGTTGGTGGGCAGGGGTCTTCCACTAATTAAAAAACTGTGCAGATGTGTGGTGAACACTTTTGGATGCATCTTTAAGGGTGTGTGTCTTGCAGGGGTAGTGGTGTAGACCTGCCTGTCCTGTCCTGATACTTTCATCCTTCTATAAAATGAGTGTTAAAACCTAAATGGAATCCAAGGTCCTTTCTTAGGTCTGAAAAATCTATAATTCTATTTAGTTTATGAATCTGTTTTCCTTATCTCATCCTTTAGATTATAATCTATTCAGTGACAGGGTTTATGACTCTTTTGTACTCTAATAACTGAGGCACCTTAAAGAGAAACCTTAAAGTCCTAAAGAGATTCTAGACTGTATTAGATTATTGATAGCCTTGATTAACTGCACCATGAATGGGCACAATAGGGTTAAAGAAAACCAATCAGTCAGCCATGGCTATACTCTGAAGTAAGGCACAATGAAATTATTTCACAGCTAATATAATGGATATTCATGGGTCACCAGTTATGGACTGGGGGATAATGCCACTGCTTTCATGGAGTTTATGGTCTGGTGGAGAGACAGAAAATGAAATAAATATGGAATCACAAACTGTTGAGAAGAACTATGAGGGAAAATTACAGTTTGCTTGTTGTGACAGGAAAAAAAAAGCCCAGACTGAACCCCCGATCCCTGGAAGATTGGTGGTCAGCAAAGAGAGGTCTCTCCAGGGGTTGACTTTTGAGTTGAGAGTCAAAGGATTAGCAGCAAGGCCTTTGCACCTGCTGACCCTTCTGCCTGGCATGCTCTTCCTTCCCTGCTTTGCCCAGAACCCTACTTATCCTTTGACTCTTAGCTATACTTTGCTTCTTTTTTTTTTTAAAGATTTATTTATTTATACATACAAGCTGGGGTACAGGCCAGAGGCGTGGGGTGGCGAGAGGGTTCACCAGAGACAGAGTAGGGAGCAGAACAGGCAGATCAGAAATACACTGCTGAGGGGAGCAGTGGGCGAGGCAGGAGAGGTCTGCCACACCATGTGGGATTCTCCCCGGCTGGGCATCGAACTTGCGTCGCTGCTGCCGACAGCTCCGCAGTGCAGCGCTCAACCGCTGTGCCACCAGGGAGGCCCTATACTTTGCTTCTTGACGGAAGCCCTCTCTGAACTCCCTAGACTAGTCAAATGTCAACACACACACTCGTTACAACTTGTAGCATTGTTGCATGACACATCCTAATATTTAACTGCTTGAATCCTTCCCTAACACACTCCACCCATTTATAAACTCCCAGGGTAGAATCCTATCTGGGTAATTTTGTTTCCATTGTATCCCTAGTCTAAACCCTGGCATATTCAGCCTCTATGAGTTGAATGAGTGACTTCATGATGAATCAATGAATGGGTTAGAGAAAACTGAGTGAAGGACTTGAAAGAGCAGGGCGTTCCTGCATATATGAGTGCCCAAAATCTTCAACTGAAATGATTGTATATGAAAGATTACCAACAGGAAGAGAGAAGGTTGTAAGAAATTTTAGGTTAGTACTGGTTAACTTTTTTATCATACTAGATCATCAAAATAAGTCCCAATAGTAGTGCCTATCATGGGTTGAACAACTCACATTGCGCTACATTCTGTCTTAAACCCTCTACACACATTTACTGTTCTAATCACCACGGCAGTCCTGGCATTCCTGCCTCCCGGATGAAGAGATCCAACAGATGCAGAAAGGCCAGGATGCAGGCCTCTGAGGTCAGAATCCAGGGGTCAGGCAGACTCCTGCTTGGAGATCATGGCCTGACAGTGAAGCTCACATTCCCAGCTTTCAGGCTACATGCTTCGGGCTTATTTCTTCACGACACTTCACGACACTTTTCTTCACATTAGATATTTCATTGATGTTTAGGGGTTAAAAATCAAAGATGCTCTCTTAGCCATATGTAGAAAAAACTGTAAACCTCAAAATGAAACAAACATCTTTTGGAAGAACACGTAAGTGCAAAAGATGAATTTGTGGAAAGCCAAACAGTAAATATTACACAGGTAATTAGTAAGGGTACATAGAAGTCAGTTAATCGCTTTAAAAAGGTTTTTGAAAAACTGCTATGTGCTTCCCTGCTTCTAGTCTAAAGGTCAGTCATTTCAGAGAAAGGATGCAGATTATTCTGGACACCAAGTAGTCTGAATCTTCAAACACATTCTTAATGGATAGTATTACTGATGTTAGCCTAGAATTCTGGGGAATGTTATCTGGAGGTTGTCTACGACTTTCCCCAAACCAGGTAATCAATCCAATTGAAACCCATGAGTTCAACATTATGCTAGAAATATTTAGGGGGACAGAAAGAAAGGAGATGTTGCTCAGGCCCAAGATAGTTGCAGGTTAACTGGAGAAAATGTATAGCTAAAGAGAAAGAGAGGAAATATACCATTTACACGTCTCTGGCTTAACTAGTCGATGAAGATGATTTTAATCACATTGAGTGTTATTTGCCAAATCTTAAGGCTCTGAACCCCTTGCTCCTCTCAATGGCCTCCTGAAAAGGCTGTTGTGTGTGTGTGTGTGTGTGTGTGTGTGTGTGTGTGTGTGTGTGTGTGGTGTGTATTTCTCTCCAAAAGATGCATGAGATTCCCCAGGGATGCTTCGTGCCCAGTACCCCTTAGTTCTACCAGTTTGTGGAAGCAAAGCAGAGTCACTTTTCCTCCAAGATTCTCAGTACAGGATCCAGGGAGGGACATTTCACAAAGTCCTGGGCAGCTGCCTGCGGCTCCATGGCCCTTTGCTAATATGTGGGAAACGAGTTTTACTTTCTTTGATCTTTTCTGTCATAGGGTGTCTCGTGTGGCAAATTTCTTCTATTTTTGTGAGTTAGGATGTTTCCAGGCTATTTTGTGATAATGTCTCTCTGATCATGAAGGACAGTGAGCTCCAAATCCTAGTTGTGCCTCAGTCCAGTCTGGCCGCATCAGAATCATCCAAAGGCTTTTTAAAAAGACAGACTCCCTAACATGATTTGAGAGGTTCCAATCAGGAAGGAGCTCTTGGCTGAAACTTGGAACTCTTTGTTTGTGAAAAAGCATGTGATCCTGGAAAGCAGCGCATGCGAAAGCAGCAGCACACAGGAAAGCAGCGGTTTCCTGATTTTAGTGTCTAAGTATCTAGACCAGGATTTCTCAAGCATTCAGTGCTGGCTTGGGTGTGGGTGGTACTTGGGTGCAATGTGGGGTGTTCAGCAACATCCTTGGCCTCTGCCCAGAACATATCAGTAGCACCTAACCCCCAGTTATGGCAACCAAAAATATCTCCGGATTTCGCTGAATGTCACCTGAAGGTTGTAAGATTGTTCCCAATTGAGACCCATTTGTCTTCAGTCTAAGAACTGATAGGCTTCAGAAGGTGGTAGAATGGAGGAAGAGTTATAAAACATAGGTGAGATGAAAAGCAATCCTATTTTCAGTTCTCTGAAAGCAGATACTGTCACAGAACTTGGGCATATGTAATTTAGGATGTGATCCCAGGATACAGGTGTGTAGGAGTACAGATAATGATAAGGATGTTCTGAACTGGGTATCTCTGTGGCCAAATAGGGCTCCCTCTCTGGGGTCTCTCCGAAGAGTCACTTAGAAAGAGTGCTTTTGAATGAATCTAGTTGTTACTGAAAAATATGCCAAGAGGAAAGAAGGCATTTAGTCAAAATTCCCTGATGACATTTTAAAATATACTTACTCTCATAGTCCGAGGAAATCTAAAAAGCTCAGGAGGCAATATTTTTTGTTTTAATTAAAATTAGCTTTGATAACTCAAAATGATCTTGTGTAACAAAGTGATACTTTATAATCTGATTTATTTATGTTGCTTGTGCTCTATTTAGGACAATAGTTCCCTTCCATTATACAAAGAACATTATGACTTTCTGATGCTTGGATAGACTTTAAGAATTTTGATTAACAACCAGTTTTACAGACAGTTTCACGTTGGTTGCCATTCCCTAAAGTTGATTACACCTATGGCTTATTTAAGGCAGTTCTCTTGGTCTAGAACATAGCTCTCAATGGATATGTTACTTCTATGACAATATGATCTGCTTTTCGATATTTGACTTTCTGAAAGGCTTTCCAAGAACTCTTTAAAACCCAAAGCAGGAGTGTGTCTTTGCTTGGGTTTTGTTATACACTGAAAATGAGAAGAGATTGGAAGTTATAGCTTCTGTGCCTGAAGCTAGAAACAAGGCTCCTAAATAGGTTCATGGACCACAAAAAACCTCGCATAGCTAAAGCCCTACTAACTAAAAAGAAAGAAAACGGAGGAATTTCACTCCCTGATTTCAAATTATACTACAGAGCCATAGTAATTAAGACAGCATGGTACTGGAACAAAAACAGACAGAAAGACCAATGGAACCGAATAGAATACCCAGAATTAAAGCCACATATCTATGAACAACAAATCTTTGACAAAGGAGCAAAGAAAATGCAGTGGAACAAGGACAGTCTATTCAATAAATAGAAAACTGGGAAAACTGTACAGTCACATGCAAAAAAATGAAGTTAGACTACTACCTCACACCCTGCACAAAAGTCAACTCAAAATGGATAAAAGACCTGGATGTAAGACCTGAAACCATAAAATGTATAGAAGAAAATATAGGCAAAACTCTACACGACATACATCTCAGCAAAATCTTGAAAGACACATCCCTCAAAGCGAAGGAAGTGAAAGACAAGATAAACAGATGGGATTACATCAA